>PITA01014660.1:0-52823 GCA_004023965.1 Spilogale gracilis
CAAGACAGTGAGCACAAGCAGGGAGAATAGCAGGCAGAGGCAGAAGCAGGCAGCCTGCTGAGCAAGGAGCCCAATGTGGGACTTGATCCCAGAACCCTGGGATCATGACCTGACTTGAAGGCAGACACTTAACCAACTGAGCCATCCAGGCATCCCAGATATTTTATTTTTAAGTAATCTTTTTATCCAATGTGGAGCTTGAACCCACAATCCCAGATTGAGTCACATGTTCTGTGGACTGAGCCAGCGAGGCACCCTGAAACTGTGTACTTTCTATACAATTTTGCCATGAACCTAAAACTGCCTTAAAATATAGACTATATTTAAAAGGATTAAAAAAACAGGTCAGTAAAGACACCTGCAGATTGAAAGTGAGGGGATGGAGAACCATTTATCATGCTAATAGACATCAAAAGAAAGCTGGAGTAGCCATACTTTTTTAAGCAAACCAGATTTTATTTTTTTTAAGATTTTATTTTTTTGATAGGAAGACAGAGATCACAAGTAGGCAGAGTGGCAAGCGGAGGGAGAGGGAGAGGCAGGCTCACAGCTGAGCAGAGTGCCTGATGTGGGCTTGATCCCAGGACCCTGGGGTCATCACCCAGGCCAAATGCTCAACTGAGACACCCAGGCACCCCCAAACTAGATTTTAAACCAAAGACCGTAATAAGATATGAAGAAGGGCATCATATCATAATAAAGGAGCCTATCCAACAAGAAAATCTAACAAGTGTAAATATTTATGCTCCCAACTTGGGAGTACCCAATATCCAAATCAATTAATAACATACAAACAAGTTTATTGATAAAAATACAATAACACGGGGTGCCTGGGTGGCTCAGCTGGTTAAGCAACTGCCTTCGGCTCAGGTCATGATCCCGGACACCGGGGATCAAGTCCCACATCAGGCTCCCTGCTAGGCAGGAAACCTGCTTCTTCCTCTCTCAGTCCCCCTGCTTGTGTTCCCTCTCTGGCTGTTTCTCTCTCTGTCAAATAAATAAAATCTTAAAAAAAAAATACAATAACACCACTTACAGCAATGGAAAGATCACTGAAGCAGAAAATCAACAAGGAAACAATGGCTTTGAATGACACACTGGACCAGATGGACTTAACAGATATATTCAGAACACTTCATCCTAATGCAGCAGAATACACTTTTTTTCCAGTGCACATGGAACATTCTCCAGAATAGATCACATACTGGGTCACAAATCAGGCCCCAACAAGTATAATACATTGTGATCATACTAGACATATTTTCTGACCACAACACTATGAAACTTGAAGTCAAGCACAAGAAAAAATTTGGAAAGACCATAAATACATGGAGGTTAAAGAGCATCCTAATAAAGAATGACTGAGTTAACCTGGAAATTAAAGAAGAACAAAAGAAACAAAACTCTCAAATACACAACCTAACCTTATACCTAAAGGAGCTAGAAAACTAAGAGGAAATAAAGCCTAAAGTCAGAAGAAGAGAAATAAGAAAGATTAGAGCAGAAATAAATGATAGACAAAACAACAACAACAACAAAACCCCAGTAGAACAGAACAATCAGACTAGGAACTGGTTCTTTGAAAGAATTAATAAAATTGATAACCCCCTTGCCTGACTTATCAAAAAGAGATATGACTCAAATCAATAAAATCACAAATGCTAAAAAGGAGAGATTACAACACTATAGAATTACAATTATAAGAGAACATTATTAAAAATTATATGCCAACAAACTAGGCAATCTGGAGGAAATGCATAAATTCCTAGAAACATATAAATTACCAAAACTGAAACAGGAGTAGAAAATTTGAAGATCCGGGGCGCCTGGGTGGCTCAGTTGGTTAAGCGACTGCCTTCGACTCAGGTCATGATCCCGGAAACCCAGGATCGAGTCCCACATCAGGCTCCCTGCTCAGCAGGGAGAACCCTCTCTCACTCCCCCTGCTTGTGTTCCCTCTCTGGTTGTGTTTCTCTCTGTCAAATAAATAAATAAAATCTTAAAAAAAAAGAAAAGAAAATTTGAAGATCCATAACCAGCAAAGAAAGTGAATCAGTAATCAAAAATGTATTGTATGGAGCACTGGTTGTGGGGCATGGGCAATGAATCTTGGAACATTGAAAAAATAAAATAAATTTAAAGTAATAAATAAATAAATAAATAAATAAATAAATAAATAAAATCTTCCAACAAACAAAAGTCCAGGGCCTGATGGCTTCCCAGGACAATTTAAAGAAGAGTTAATACCTACTTTTCTCAAACTCTTTCAAAGAAAAAAAAAATAGGAATGGAAGGAAAACTCCCAAACACATTCTACAAGGCCAGCATTACCTTGATTGCAAAACCAAAGATCACACTGAAAGGATAATTATAGGCCACTATCCCTGATGAACATGAATGCAAAAATTTTCAACAAGATACTAGCAGACCAAATCCAACAGTACATTAAAACAATCATTCACCATGATCAAGTGAGATTTATTCCTTGGCTGCAAGGTTCAGTAATGCATCATCAATAAAAGAAAAGATAAGAACCATATAGTCCTGTCAATAGATGCACAAAAAGCATCTGACAAAATACAGTATCCATTCTTGATAAAAACCCTCAACAAAGTAAGGATAGATGGAAAATACCTCAATATCGTAAAGGCCATATATGAAAGACACATAGTAAATATCATCCTCAATGAGGAAAAAAATGAAAGCCTTTTTCCCCTATGGTCAGGAACAGGACAAGGATGTCCACTCACAACTGTTATTTAACATATACCAGAAATCTTAACCTCAGCAATCAGACAACAAAAAGAAATAAAAGGCATCCAAATTAGCAAGGAAGAAGTCAAACCTTCTCTATTTAAAAACAACATAAGAAAACGGGACGCCTGGGTGGCTCAGTTGGTTAAGCAACTGCCTTTGGCTCAGGTCATGATCCCCGAGACCCGGGATTGGGATGGAGTCCCACATCGGGTTCCTTCTCGGCAGGAAGCCTGCTTCTCCCTCTCTCACTCCCCCTGCTTGTGTTCCATCTCTCGCTGTGTTTCTCGCTGTCAAATAAATAAAATCTTAAAAAAAAAAAGAAATTAAAAAAAAATAATAAAAACATAAGGGGCGCCTGGGTGGCTCAGTTGGTTGACTGCCTGCCTTCGGCTCAGGTCATGATCCCGGAGACCCGGGATCGAGCCCTGCATCGGGCTCCCTGCTTGGCAGGAAGCCTGCTTCTCCCTCTCACTCCCCCTGCTTGTGTTCCCTTTCTGGCTGTGTTTCTCTCTGTCAAATAAATAAAATCTAAAATAAATAAATAAATACAAACAACATAATACTCTATGTAGAAAACCTGAAGGACTCCACCAAAAAATTGCTAGAATACAGGAATTCAGCAAAGTTGCAGGATACAAAACCAACATAAAGAAATCTGTTGCATTTCTATACAACAATAATGAAGCAGCAAAAGAGAAATAAAGGAATCAAATCCTCAAATTCCAGTTGCACTAGGAATCATAACAAACATAATCAAGGAATCAAATCCCATTTACAGTTACCAAGGAATAAACCTAACTAGAGTAAAAGATTTGTACTCTGAAAACTACAGAACACCGATGTCTTGGGGCACCTGGGTGGTTCAGTTGGTTAAGAATCTGCCTTCAGCTCAGGTTATGATTTCTGGGTCCAGGGATTGAGCCCAATGTTCAGCTCCTTCCTCAGTGGGGAGTCTGCTTCTCCCTCTCCTTCTGCTCCTTCCCCACACTTGTGCATGACCTCTCTCTCTCTCTCTCTCTCTCTCTTAAATAAAATCTTTTAAAAAAAAGTCTACCAAGGGGCGCCTGGGTGGCTCGGTTGAGCGACTGCCTTCGGCTCAGGTCATGATCCCAGAGACCCGGGATTGAGCCCCACATCGGGCTCCCTGCTTGGCAGGAAGCCTGCTTCTCCCTCTCTCACTCCCCCTGCTTGTGTTCCCTCTCTGGCTGTGTTTTTCTCTGTCAAATAAATACAATCTTTAAAAAAAAAAAAGTCTATCAAAACATGAATAATATAAACAGATTGTAGTGTATTCACATACTTGAGTACTACTTAGCAATACAAAGAACATTCTGATGTACACAACATGAATAAATTTCAAAAACACTATTTGAGTTACACAAACCAAGCCCTCCAAAAGCACATATTCTATTATCCCTTTATATGAAATTCTAGAAGAGGCAAAACTAATTTATAGCAATAGAAGTAGATATTACTGAAGGCCAGGAGTGGCAGTAGAGCTACCGGTTGTATGGGGGGAGAAGAGTGAACTTTTTGGGGTAACAGATATATTGTAATCTTGACCGTTGTGATTACAGACCTATATTCCTTTCAAAGTTCATGAACTCTATACTTTAATGAGTGCTTTTATTGTATATAAATTACACCTCAATAAAGCTGATTAAAAAACGAGGGTGGGTTTGGGATTCTGCCTCAAGAATGGCAGAATACCTCTTATTTGACTGTTACATAGAAAAACCCAGTAACCTGAATATTCCTAATTCTATGAAAGAAATTGAGCTGCTAATTAAAAACCTTCCCACAAAAAAAAACTCCAGGTTAAGATGGCTTCACTGGGTGAATTCTAACAAACACTTTAAGAAGAAATAATACCAATTTACACAAATTCTTTCAGAAAATAAGAAGAAAGAATACTTTCCAACTTATAAGAATTATCCTGATACTGGGGTGCCTGGGTGGCTCAGTTGGTTGAGTGGCTGACTCTTGTTTTCGGCTCAGGTCATGATCTCAGGGTCATGACATAGACCCCAGCGTCTGCTCAGTGGGGAGTCTGCTTGAGATTCTCTCTTTCCAGCACCCTCTGCCCTCCCACTCACACGCATGCACCCTTCTCTCAATAAATAAATCTAAAAAAAAAAAAAAAAATTACCCTGATACCAAAACTAAACAAAGGTATTACAAGAAAAATTAGACCAAATTCTTATGAACCATAAACAAAAGAATCCTTAACAATGTATTAGCAAATTCATTAAGCAGTATATTAAAAAAATTATCCTAGGGCTAACATTTAAAATCAATATAATATATTGTGTTAATAGAAAAAAAAGAAAAGTCATATAATGGGGACTAAACCATAGATTCAGAAAAACTTTTGAAAAAATTCAACACCTTTCCATTATAAAAACTATGAGCAAACTAATCTATGTAAAACCTATAGCTAATGTCATACTTAATAGTGAAACACTGAATATGAGGTAAAAAAAAAAAAAGTGGTTCTCACCACTTTTATTTAATACTTTACTGAAGGTTCTAGACAATATAGTAAATGAATAGATTGAAAAGCAAAATAGAAAAGTTATTCACATATGACATGACTGTCTATGTAGAACATCCTAAAGAATATATAAAAAATTACTAGAATAAGTGACTTTAGAAAGATTGTAGGTCAATATACAGAAATTGCATTTTCATAAATTAGCAGTAAACAGTGAGAATTTGAAATAAAAATGAAAAGCGTTTACAGTAACATAAAAAAAAAAAATACCAGGGCACCTGGGTGGCTCAGTTGGTTAAGCGACTGCCTTTGGCTCAAGTCATGATCCCGAAGACCCGGGATCGAGCCCCACATCGGGCTCCCTGCTCAGTGAGAAGCCTGCTTCTCCCTCTCTCACTCCCGCTGCTTGTGTTCCCTCTCTAGCTGTATTTCTGCCTGTCAAATAAATAAAATCTTAAAAAAAAAATTTTTTTTTAATGTTTTTTTTTCAAAAAAATACCCAGAGGAACCTGGGTGGCTCAGTTGGTTAAGCGACTGCCTTTGGCTCAGGTTATGATCCTGGAGTCCTGGGATGGAGCCCTGCATCGGGAATCCCTGCTCAGCGGAAGGCCTGCTTCTCCCTCTCTCACTCTCCCTGCTTGTGTTCCCTCTCTAGCTGTGTTTCTCTCTGTCAAATAAATAAAATCTTAAAAAAAAAAAAATACCCAGGGATCAATATATCAAAACACAAGCAACAAGGTAAACTGAAAACAAAGCATTACTGAGAAAATTTAAAGATCTAAATAAAAAGAGATGTACATCATATCCATGAATTGGAAAATCATTATTATTATTATTAATGATGACTGTTCTTGAATTTAAACTATAAAGCATTTTGACACTTTTCACCCTAATGGGCTGTCTACACATTCTTCTACTGTGTTTTAGGTCTGTTGCTATAAAAATGTAAGAGAACAATTATTGATTAATGTAAGTACAGAGTTTGTTTTGGATGATGAAAACCTTCTGGAAATACATAGTGGTGCTGGTTACATAACAGACTGAATGTACTTAATGGGATTAAACTATAAACTTAACAATGGCTAAAATGATGACATTTTATATTATGTCTATTTTAACACACACACACAGAGACATACACATACGCACTTAACCAGAAAAGCATAGAACAAAATGATCCACACGTGAGCACTGGGGTGAACAAAGGTGTTAAACAGAAAAGGAGCGAAGATGTTAAATGGGTAAACAAGTGACCATGGTATGCAAGAGACACTAAAAATAAAGGCATCAGTGGAGACGAAGGAACTGTGTTATAAGGAATTAGATTCACCACTAAATTGTGCAGTGGAAGACAGACATTTAACTCAAGCTAGCTATATTAGTAGACGGGTATGGGACTGGGGCCAAAAGCATATTGAAAACAAAACAAGAAAGAATAGGATGGGCAGGAGATATTTAGTTGGAGACTGGATACCGTTTTGACAGAGTTTTAGGTTTAAAATTATGTGAGTATCATTAGAATAGTGGTAGACTGAATAGGAACAGGAGACTGTAAAGAGAAGAGAACCAATAAAGAATCTAGAGAATGCTAGTATTTTAGAGATCCAGATACAAAGATGAATTTTCTTTCTTTTTAAAGATTTTATTTATTTAGAGAGCATGGCATGTGAGCAGGGGGGCAGGAGGGATGCACAGAGGCAGAGGGAGAGAAAGAATCCCCAGAAGACTTGGACAAGGGGCTCAATCCCATAAGCCCAAGATCATGATCTGAGCTGAAACCAAGAGTCGGAAGCTTAACCAACTGAGCTACTCAGGTGCCCCTGAAGATGAATTTTCTGAAAGAACCAAGAGAGAGTAAGAGCTTTGAAACCAAGAACAGAATATTTCAAGAGTTACATTTGTAATTCAGTATGGTGATCTAAGCATATACATTTATTTCTCCTGCATCTTTATTTTTTTTTTTAAAGATTTTATTTATTTGACAGCGAGAAACATAGTTAGAGAGGGAACACAGCAGGGGGGGTGAGAAAGGGAGAAGTAGGCTTCCCGCAGAGCAGGGAGCCCGATGTGGGGCTCGATCCCGGGTCTCCGGAATCATGACCCGAGCCGAAGGCAGTCGCTTAACCAACTGAGTCACCCAGGCGCCCCCTCCTGCATCTTTAAACATAGGAACACCATTAGCATAATGGGGGAGTCTTACTGGCAGGCTACAGATTTTTAAGAATTGTTAGCAGCTCTGAGCAAAACTGAAGGATCAGATAGGAGACAATCAAGATTCTCAGTTTTGTACAATTTGCCTAGCACAATTCTATTCTCAAAGCCTCAAGAGAAGACTCCTTGCCACTTATTAATAGCAGACTATCAATTCCAACTCTATCTTGACTGTTTTTATCTAAATAAGACAAGTTCATGCAGTAATATGTTCTCACTTGAGGAAATACATTTTTTGTCCCAGCTCTACTTCTGGAAGAAGACTGAGAAAAGATGTTCAAGGATATACCCACTTAATGTGTGAACACTGATTAAAACTTTAAGGAGCATTTGTGGAAGGAGAAGTCTTATCTGGCCAATACAGGAAGAAATGGGGATCACTTCTCTGTAGAAGATAGGCAGGAGGATTTACTGCAAGAAAGACAAATGCTCAAATATTAAAAAAACAACAACAACAATTTTGGAAAGGAGAGAGAAACTATCACCTCACCTGAGCCATGGTTTTGAGATCTGCAAGATGTGACCAGTCTTCCTTTGAGTTCCTCTTTGGAAAAGAGGCAGTTCCTACGAAGGCAAAGCCAAGATGAAAAGAAACCACATGACACTGTACATGCCTTACAGTACTTATGACTTAGGACTCAAATGATTGCCTACATTTCCTTGCTTTGGCTCTTGACCACTCTGCACATTCCACAAAATTTATGTGGGGAGAATGAGCGAGACAGATCTTATTTTATCCCGAAATTCAGAGATACAGGCCTTTGGGCAACAGGTTAGATTTTTGGGCAAGTTCCCCTCCTTTTTAGCACCATCTTCTCTCTTAGCAGTCTACCTCGAAGCTGCTCTCTGTAAGGCTCTACCATTTATAGTATCACCAGCAATATATGAGAGTACCTGTCACTCCACACACTGACAAATGCTGATATAAATTTCTTGATGCCTGCCTATCTAATTGGTAGAAACTGTGTTTCCAGGTTTTATTTTTATGACAGAAAATAAGCTTCTTTTCATAAGATTAAAAACATCCTTAGTTTCTCATGTGAATAGTCTCATAATTCTTTCATATCTCTATCATATTTTTATTTTCTAGATTGGTTATTAGATCTTTTTGAAAGGAAATAAATACTGTATTTTTAGAAAAGATTTTTATTTGTTTATTTGATAGAGCGCAAGCAGGGGGAGCAGCAGGCAGAGGGACGGGGAGAAGTATGTGGGATCCCAGGACACTGGGATTATGACCAGAGCAAACGCTTAACCAACTAAGCAATCCAGGCACCCCGGAAATACTGCATTCACTTAAAATAATTTTTATAGTTTCTCAATTGACTTTGTGTCTTTCCTATGCAAAAATAACAAAACAGATTATTGGCCATCTGATTTAGTACTGTCAGGTGTTCAGTAACATATTATTTCTTCATCAAAACTGCCATCATATAATTTATTTCCTTTATATATGTGAATAGATCTGGATTTAATATTTAGTTTCACTGATCTGTTCATTTAATTGTCTGGATGACTCTGCAGTTACTACAATTTTAAAACATATTTTAGTATCAGGTTAGAGCTATTTCCCCTTAATTATTTTCTTTCAGAATTTTTGACTTGTTCATATTCTCCTAAGAGTTTTAGAAAAGTTCAAAAATTTTACTGACATTTTAATGGAACTGCATGATGTTAGAGAGTTTTAACACTTTATCACTTTGTGTCTTCCTATTCTTTTATTCAAGTCTGACTTTTTGAGTCCCTTAGGAACATTAACTCTTTTTTCACAGATTACAAAATCCTTTGTAACTCCTATTTTTGATGGCCACTGGCCATTTTCCTTTGTTTTTTGATATCCATCCTATTGATTTGTCAGTATTTTTTCCAACAAACCTCTAAGTTTTCTAATTGTTGTCATTGCTTTTAATAGCATGGTAACTTAGAAATTTTTCTCTCAGTCTCAGCAAATGTCCCAAAGATGGTGAGCAAAACAAGCTTCTAAGTGTTCCTCATTCCAAAATAAAATCTTGTAAAAAACGTAAGGTTTTGTTACAATTAACTGAACCCCGACTTCAAGAGGCTGGAGAGTCTGAGAGAAGGAAATGTCTAGGAAAGTAAAAATTATTTTTAGAGCATAGTTTTCTAGGCGAAGAAAACAAGGGGCCCCTCAGAGGCTGATGCTACTGGAAACCAAAATGGTAAGAGAATTTTGGGGGAAATGTACATATTTCCAGGATCTGAGAGAGCAAAGTGACTGAAAGAGTTAATTCTCACCTGAGCTGTAGATGGGCAACCCATGGATGAAGACTGCCTGGGTTGGCTTGGATCCTCTTGTCCAAGAGGACTCACTGGAGAGATAATAAAACCCACCAGAGCAGGTGGACTACTGCATGCCCAGAGGAAACACTGAGGAGACAGCTGGAGAAGTGGCTGTACCCATGAGAAGGGAAGTGTATCTGGAAGTTCCCAGCAATGGGTTCTCGCAGGAGGTTAAGAGATGACTTACACTAAATTAAAATGGTACCAATCATGTTAGCCTCTTCTTGTCCCTGACTTCTGACTTGTTTCCTGTTTTCCAGCTCCCAATCCATTCCAGCTAGAGACTACCCACCTAGACAGGGTAAAGAGGAGACAAAATAGGTTTAGGAATTAAAGAAGAAACTATTGATCATGATCACTCTTTTCCCTGGCAGGCTTCCAGCAGGAAGGAGAGTTTTTACTTTTAAAACAAGTTTCAAGTATTGAATTCTATAGTGAATATCTTATTTAGCTAAATAGCTATCAGAAGATGAGACTAATCTTACATTTTCATGTTCAACAGATTCAGTCTTCAGAATGACTGCAATGACTAAATCTGTTCTAGGAATGTATCCAGCAGCAGGGGAATAAAGAGATTCACCCAAACAGAAACTGTGAGTGGCAATTATGGGAGAAATTTTTTATGTGTGTCCTCCCAAATGATGGTGTACTCATTTGAACACACAAGGTATTAGTCATTGTAAGGTTTCCAAATATACAATCTTACAATCTGAAAATTATTTTTATTTTGCTTCCTTTTCTCTATTAAAAAAATATATCTATTTCAATCGTCTAACAAGTGTATAAAAAGGCCCATATTCAGATAATCTAAACAATACATTTAACTGGTCATGCATCCAGTTTCTTAAGCGCTCCATCTCAGTCACACAATAAACAATATTCCTAAATTGCTGCGGATTTTGCACGCAAAACTCTTTAAAAATTAGACAAAGACACAATTATATCACCCACGAACAATCACATCCCATAGGCACACGTCATGCATAATCTCACACAGCCCAAACAGGCTTCTACACAAAGTAGCAAAATTTTACTCACAAACCCCTTACTGTTGTCTCTCCAAAGTTGCATGCAGTCTCAAACACAAATCGACTCGTAACCTATTTGAAAAATTAGACACACACCGAGACCTTATCACTTTCACAAACCGGTTCCACAACGTCACACAGAGTAACACATGCCCAAAACACACAAGGACAGCCACAGAAAGCTACACCAACACCCGTGTGTGCCAGGCCGCACTCCGATACTTGGGGTTTCCTTACGGGGGAAAAAAAAACAGACAAAATACCTGCCCCCCCCCCCCAACCTCACACCAGCCCCGGGCTTCCAGTTTCCTCTTCGGCGCTGTCCAGCCTGGACTACCATTTCCCCGTAGGGCGCTCCCCGGCCGGGGCTCCCTATTCCCTCCTCAGCGTTCCTCGGCCTTTGATCCTGGTTTCTTCTTCTGCTTAGGTTCTCGCTTCCATCCTCGGTCTACGTTGGGCCCAGACTCTAGCTTTCCTCCCCGGGCTTCTTGGCCCAGGTTCCCTTTTCCTTCCTCGCTTTTCCCAGCCCAGGTTCCCGGCTCCCTCCTCGGCATTCCTCCCAGGTCCCGTCATCACCCGCCTCCTCCGCCGCCTTAGGACCCACCAAGCCTCACCTTCGTGTACTGGCCAGTCGTCCGCGCCTGCGTCCTCCCGCGCGGGTTGTACCTCCCAAGTGTCTCCGCGGCTCGGTCTACGAGGCAAAGCCTCGGTGCGCGCCCGCGCCCGCGCCTCCACGACATACGGGCTTTTTCGACCTTAAACTACATTTCCCACAGCCCCTTTGCGGCTTTTGGGAAAGAACTTTGATCCTTGGGTTCCCACCGATTACCGCTCGAAACCCTGAAAGTCGTCGCCCTCCGAGTGGCAACCGTCGCTCATGGTAAGGAAGCCCATCGCCCTCACAGTGCTGACAGGGTGTGTAGAGCCCGGGTCTCAAGCTTGTGTATGAGCGTTTGTGGCCGTGACGAAGCCGAGCGCGAGTATGTGCAGTTATACAGCCGTGACAGATATGTGACGTGCATGTGTGTCCCTAATCGGATGCAGTACATTGTGGGTGACCATAAGTAGACTATGATGTGAGGCATGTGACACTGGCTTTTGAGACCGACATCATAAGATAGTGCCTAGTTGTTAACCTAGTATAATAATGGAAGAGGTTTTTAATTCTCTGACCTGTACGAGTTTGTGTGATGAGACAGAGCTTCATGTCTTCAGTTCTTTGTTTAACGTCGGAACTGAGGGGTCTGTTGAAGACTTCTCGGAGAGTATTATCTATGCTTGTGATGGCTGCAATGCCAGTATTAACTAGAGTCGCGCGGCACCGAAACATTGCCTGAGGGCACCCCCACCTCCAGTACCAAGCTTCTCCCTTAACAGGGTGCGGGTATCAGTGAAGATGATATTGCCCGGCTAGGGGCCAGTTTTAGGTTCCGTCCTTTCTTAGGATCTGTATGCCTGGGTTCCCTGAAACGTCCTTTTTCCTCCTGCTTTAGAGCCATGCACCCTAGCTGCAGAGAGAAGGTCACCAAAAGGGAGTCAGATATTTGATTGGTAGTATAAAGGTTACATACAAGCCAAAAAAAAAAAAAAAAAAAAAAAAGCACAAACTTGTTTCTGAAATGAATTTTAGAATTGGAAGAGCCCCTTAGGCGAAGTCCTAGGAAGACATTTGAAGAACCTAGGAGTAGGATTCCTTCCTCAGAAGATCTCCCTTGGGAGCTGAAGTCAAGGTCAGCGTTTCAGAACCACATCATTCCCAAAGCTCTCTCCCCAGGAAACTTGATGGGAACTTAGAGAAAATTTCAGCTGTGGATGTCAGTGGCCCTGGATTTTTCCTTTGATACTAAAAAGGATTACTTTTTTCTTCTGTCTGTGTGTGGTAGATGGCAAGAGACTGTGTGGTGTTGAAGAATTTTTTCCAGTTTTACTAGTCTCTGCTCCAAGGTCTGGTGTCATGATTTCATCCCTTTCCCCTGCAGTGTTCTCTGAGTGAAGAGCCCTGAATAAAAGAAAACACTTTTGGGCATATCTGAAACCAAGCTCAAGGTTGGGGGTTTTGTTGTCCTTGTTCTTTTTTGTTTGTTTTTTCAGAAAAGGGAGTAATCGTTCTTCTCCTGAAATGGTTAGGCTACCATGAGGCAGGGCCCTGTGATGTACTTTGACTAACAGCATGTGGTGGAAGTGACTTTTTTTAAGACTTTTAAGACAAAGCCTTGGAGGTGGTCTTGCAGCTTTTGCTCTTTTCCTCTTCCTGTCCTGAGACCACTTCAAACGGAAGGTTATGACTAGCTTGCTTAAAGACAAAAGATCACCTGGAGACAGAAGCCCAGCTGACAGTCAGCAACAGCTGCCACATATTTCACTGAGACCATATGAGACCATCCAGCCCCCACCAAGCCACTGGTTGCTATCAGATGAGTGGAATCAGTAGAACCACTCAGCCAAGCCAAGCCAAGCCCATTTGCCAACCCTAGAATAATGAGCTAATGAGTGATTTTTAAGTCACAAACTTTGGGGATGGTTACATAGCAATAGATAACTGACAGGTGTTTAACTTTTTAAAAAATCTATTAACTCCATATTGATATAATTGCATTGGTCAACCTGTTTTGAAGATTATTTATTTGACAGAGAGATAGAGAGGACACAAGTAGGCAGAGCGACAAGTGGAGGGAGAGGAAGAAGCAGGCTCTCGGTTGATCCCCGATGTGGGGCTCAATCCCAGGACTCTGGGATCTTGACCTGAGCCAAAGGCAGATGCTTAGCAACTGAGCCACCCAGGTGCCTTGGTCGATCTGTTTTGTAAAGTGATTTCTCTACCGGTATTTGCCGGGAGCCGGGCCCGGCAACAGTCAGGGTTTCCAGAAGGTGGTGACGGAGTTGGGGATATGAGGAGACCGGAGGAGACCGGACTCGAAGAGTGGTGTGGGGATCTCCTGAAAATTGTGTCTTTAGGGTTCTTTATTTAAAGCTTTTTTGTTACAGATCATCTAGAGGGAAGGGTGTATGAAGAGTGACATCAATTTAGCTTTAGGCAAAACAGTTGGTTCTGTCAATCTTTGCTTCTTTCAGGCTCTCTGCCTTTTCCTCTCTTGACTGTCAAGGGTCCCAGTCTTTTATTATTCAAAAGTGAGGAAGTTGGTGGATGCAGTTAGGTTAAAGTTAAACAAAGTGATTCATAGCAGGCAGAGTCAAGCCTTTCTTTTTTTTTTTTTTTAATGTTTTATTTGACAGAATGAAACACAGCTAGAGGGGGTACATAAGCAGAGGGACTGAGAGCGGGAGAAGCAGGCTCCCGCTGAGCCGGGAGCCCGGTGTGGGGCTCAATCCCGGGCCTCCAGGATCATGACCTGAGCAGAAAGCAGTCGCTTAACCAACTGAGCCACCCAGGTGCCCCAGAGTCAAGCCTTTCTAAGAAAGCGGCCTTTACCATTAAAAGGGAAGTTTGTGAATAGACTCAGTTTGATAGTTGAGTAGGAAGAAAAAAACGCAAGTAAAGATGGTGTTGATGACTGCGACATTAGCATAACTCCAGATTCTTGGCGGGGAAAGCCCAGAGGGACTTTCATTCACTATTACTGGTACCTCCACCAAAGTTTCAGGTGGCTTGGGTCTTGGAGGGAGGGGCGGATCACGCACCGACCTCGACAGGTATTATATCTTGAAATTTTTCTATACCTTACTCTCTACAGCTTTGCCTTTGTTTATCTTGGTATCCTTTTACGTGGATTTTTTTTTTTTCCATAGCTATGTACCTTTTCTGTATATTTCTTTTTTTAATTAAAATTTTTTTCAATGTACTTTATTTTTTAATAATAATTTATTGTATTTTTTCAGTGTTCCAAGATTCATTGTTTATGTCCCACACCCAGTGCTCCATGCAATATGTGCCCTCCTTGATACCCACCACCAGGCTCACCCATTGCCCCACCCCCCTGCCTTCCCATACCCTCAGTCCAGACTTTGGACCCTTTGTTTCTCAGAGTCCAAAGTCTCTCATGCTTCATCTCCCTCTCTGATTTACCCCAGTTCATATTTCCTTCCCTTCACCTAATGTCCTCCATGTTACTCCTTATACTCCACACTTACTAAGTGAAACCATATGATACTTGACTTTCTCTGCTTGGCTTATTTCACTCAGTATAATCTCCTCCAGTCCCATCCATGTTGCTACAAAAGTTGGGTATTCATCCTTTCTGATGGAACTGTAATATTCCATTTACATAGATATTTTATAATTTATTTAGTATTAACTTTGCTGAGCAACTCCTTCTTACTGTCCAGTTCCCATGTCTTCACCAACTTTACATTCCCTTTCAGAACCTTAGCAGGACATGGGTTCCTGCCGTTTCATGGTTATGTATAGTTAGGAATGGGGTATTGACTTCTATTGAGTGGAGTATAGATGACTCAACCCACTTAGAGGAATTTGTTCAAGGGTGTTGTCACGCAACCCCTGCCCGCAGAGATGACGCAACCAACCCCTGCCCGCAGAGATGACGCAACACGAAACTGGTACAAGTGGCCGTTTTATTCTTCTCCTTCGTTCCCTTCGCACAGGTATCTCTCCCCCTGCCTCCGGAAAGTCCCTCAGTTTATATACAATACAGCAGCCAATCAGGAGGCTGTTCACATGCAGCCAATCAGGAGGCTGTTCTCGTTCACAAGGCATGCACAGCATTGAGGAGCTGGTTGAGGCATTCACCGTTCAGGCGCTGGTCTCGAGTCCTTGTTACTCAACCGGAAGGCGGCGTCAGTTGTTTACCACAATTCTGGCGGTACATGGCGATCTGCCAGCTGCCGTTTTGTGAACACTTATGTAAGCAAGGGACGGGGTCCCGGGCACCCCAACAGCTCCCCCTTTTTTCTTTATTACAATGGCAGGGGCCGTGCCTGTCTTAGGTTGAAGGGGTCAGCTCACGTCCTTACCCGTCATCAAAGTCTGCAAAGCATGTTGCAGCTTCTGTCTTAGGTTGGTATGCGGCTACCGCTTACGTTACCCCTCGTTGACTACCAGTCCAGCAGGTTGAGCCATATTTGTGGGGAGCCGCCTGTTTCCATGGCTACCAAGGCCTGATGAACTGTCTGACAATCGATTCTTATGGTACGCTGCAACGCCAGCACCCAGTGAATGAGTACAAATAGGGCAAAAAGAACACTACATCCCAAAGCTATGGTTCCAAACCAACTTTTCCCGAAGGTCATTACTGACTGGAGAGTTTGCAGTTGAGAGGCAGTTAAGGGGCTTATTCGAGTTGCGTTGAGTTGTAGGATCTCAGATCAAAGTGAGGCTGTTAAGTTGTGAAACTTAGCGGACCATGTTCCGTTAAGCATGTGGGCCAAGTCCCTGGAAAGGTTTGCTGCACGAGAGAGATTGGTATACAGGTTGGAGGTAATACACAGTCTGGAGAGGGGCTGGATACATCCCGAGGCGAGTACCTGGGTCACAATGTCCGTTTGTTCTTGGAGTAAATCTACCCGCTGATTAAGAATCATGAGTCCTGAATAGAGATGTTGATTAATCTCCGTCTGGGAAGCAAGGGCTTGAGTAGTGAGAGAGGTAACATTATTCAAGGCGGCACTTCCCTATTCTCCCAGGGATGTGTGGGCTGATTGCAGATCAGGAGCATCAACATCAGGAGGAGGAGTGTAGGTGCCATCATGTGCTTCTTCGTTGTTAGGGGTCGGCACAAGTCGGGTGAGCCTTTCTGGAATCCAGACAGGGGTTGGTTGGTCCTGTGGGAAAACACAAACAGAGCCTCGGACCCAATGTAAGTGTAGGAAATGCAAGTCTGGTAGATTGTAAAGCCTTGTCAACATATATTTGGCATAAAGTAGGGCTATTAGCCATACCTTGAGGCAAGACCACCCATTCAAATCTCTGATCGGGCCGGGAATGGTTAAAGGCGGGTAAAGTAAAGGCAAATCTCCAACAATCGTTTTTGTGCAAAGGAATGGAAAAGAAACAATCCTGTATATCTATAGAGCAGAGAGGAGGGGTAATCCACATTGGATAGGGCCCATTGGATACATCTGAGTATTCACCACATTAAATATTGGCCTCCTGATAAGGTGGCTCTAGTTAAGTTTATCCAATCCCCCGGAATCAAATTAAGCCCTGCCAGGGATTCCAATAAAGATACCGTAAAAGCAGCTTGAGGTCCATATGTGCTAACTGCTTCTTTCAACTGCTTCACATGTTTAAAAGCTAGGGGTTGGTGATATCTTTGGTTCTGAGCGTCTTCAAGGACAGGAAAGCAGGCGGTAGAAAGGTCTGTCCAAGGGGTGGCAGAGTGGCATGCACATGCCCCCTTGCAGCAACTGGCATATGAGGGGGTGGCACAGTGGGCTCAACCTTATCTAATAAGGGCGCTTGCTCTATCTTTAATTCTTTTAACTTCTTCTCTTAACTCCTCCCCACTAAGCTCCTCCTCATTTTCGCTTTCCATTTCTGAAGATTGAACAAAACGCAGGGAGCGTTCCTCCTTAACTTCCTCTAAAATGTTACTTCCAAAAAAACCAAAATAAATAAAATAAAATGTTACTTCCTTCTTTCAGAGGACCCGTAAATTTGTCCTTTTTGACAGTCAAACAGCTCTTCACAAGGGCCCATATAGCCATATTGCCCATCGGCAGTGGTTGGTGAGCATTAGCCTTTCTTAAGTCTTCTCCCAAGTTCTCCCATTGTGGAATATTTAAGAGACCCTCCTCTAGAAACCAAGGAGCCTGATGCTCTATAGTCCTTAGGAAAGCTCGGGCAGTCTGAGCCTTGAGCGGAGTCCCATTAGCTTTCAAAAGCGCCCGCAAGGGGCTTTCCATGTGGGGTCTGGAGAGCTCGGATCCCATCTTTACCTCATATACAAAACCGTTAAAGTCGCGTTCCGCAATCATTATGCTGCAGCCCTTTGTAGTTGCTCTATGGCAAGCGTTCCTTTACCTTTGTGGTTGCCCCCAGGCAAACGTTATCATTCAATTAAGACGAGTACGTGTATTGCCTGCGCAAGAAGTTCCCGGGTTTCGGCACCAGTTGTCACGCAACCGCTGCCCGCAGAGATGACCCAACACGAAACTGGTACAACGTCAGTTGTTTACCACAATTCTGGCGGTACATGGCGATCTGCCAGCCGCCATTTTGTGAACACTTATGTAGCCAAGGGACGGGGTACCGGGCACCCCAACAGGTGTAATATAGGATCTATATACATTTATTTCACTAATTAACTGGTCTCCATAATTATGTCTCTTTTCCCCTTTCCAGTTCAAAATCTGCATTCTGGAGCCATCTTACTTCCTTCACAGTGACTCATTAGGTTACTTAGCTAATTTTCTGAAGGACTGATTTAAGATTCCTGGAGGTAGAAATGGGTATCTCTGCTATGTTTTCTAAAGTGTCATCATCCTAGGCTTTTAGATTACTTTCTTAACTTCCTTTTCTGCCTAATCATCAAAGGAACGGTCTGAATTTCTGCAGAGCCACATCAGGCCTAAGTCCCATTTCTTCTCCTATGTGCAGGGCTTAGTCTTAATTAATTTCCAAGGCAGATGTGATTTCCTTGTTGGAGCAATGGCTGGTGGAGAGACTGGCAATAAGAAAACTGAGCCGAGGTAACTGAGGGGCAACCAGTGAGAGGAATCCATTGTGTATTAAATTCCTAGGTTTTAGGGGCACCTGGGTGGCTCAGTTGGTTAGGCAACTGCCTTCCGCTTGGGTCATGATCCCAGAGACCCCGGATTGAGTCCCACATCGGGCTCCCTGCTCGGCGGGAAGCCTGCTTCTCCCTCTCTCACACCCCCTGCTTGTGTTCCCTCTCTGGCTATGTTTCTCTCTGTCAAATGAATAAAATCTTTAAAAAAAAACCCAACAACTTAAAATTGAGGGAAATACCAACAAATTTGTCAGAAAAAATGGCTAAAAGAAACAATTCACAAAAAATATGTAAAAGTAACACTTAAATTGTATGAAAAGAGAAATGAAAATTAAAATGAACCTGGCACCATTTCCTACCTCTCAGAATGGCAAAAAATTTAAATATAACAACATATTGTTATTAAGGTAGGGTATGATGGGCTGCATGGTGACTTCCCAAAAAATTGAATTAGATATAATTAAATTAAGGACCTTCAGATGAAGAGTTTATCTTGGATTGTCTGGGTGGACCCTAAATCCCATAACAAGTGTCTTCATAGGGGTGAGGCAGAGAAAGATTTGATAGAGGAAGAGAAGCAATGTGACCATGGGGGCAGAAACTGAAGTGATGGGGCCACAGGTCAAGGAATACCTACAGGCACCAGAATGTGGAAGAAGCAAAGGACAGAACCTTCCCTAGAGTCTTCAGAGGGAGTCTGAGACTGATGACTTCTTGATTTTGGACTTCTAGCCCCAGACCTATGAGAGAAAATAATTATTGTTTGTGATGATTTGTTACAGCTGCCACAGAAAACTAATACAGAGGGGATTAGGCAGTATCATATATTGCTGGTACAAGCTTTATAGTGGGGCATATAACAGTATGTTTAAAAACTATCTACAGGGGCACCTGGGTGGCTCAGTTGGTTAAGCAACTGCCTTCAGCTCAGGTCATAATCCCGGACACCCGGGATCGAGTCCCACATCGGTCTCCCTGCTCGGCGGGAAGCCTGCTTCTCCCTCTCTCGCTCCCCCTGCTTGTGTGCCCTCTCTGGCTGTGTTTCTCTCTGTCAAATAAATAAAATCTTTTAAAAATAAATAAATAAATACTATCTACATTAAAAAACCTCCAAATACCTACATTTGACCCTGAGGGGTTATGGATGCTTATCCTCTGTGCAGTTGAAAATTGTGTGTAACTTTTGATCCCCCCCAAAACTTAACTACTAATAGCCTACTGTTGACCAGAATCCTTACCAAGAAGCTACTAACAAAAGCTACTGCGTGTAAGTGGACCTGCACAGTTCAAACCACTGCTATTCCTTTATGTTTACCTGACGTCCAATATTAGGAATTTACTCTGAAGATACACTTCAATCTTTTTAAAAAAATGGGAGTTTTTTACATTATAATAGATGGTCTAGATCTTTACTTATTGACATGGAAAATGTTCACTAGTGTTAGGTAAGGAAGGTAGGTTTCAGAATAGCCACATATACCAATTCTGTCTTTGAAAGGAAAGTCTATGTATATCGGGAGGGTAAAGGAATTTACAATAAATGTTCATAGTGGACTATTGTTATTTTAGGATTCTCTGTTTTCTGAATTTTAATGTTCTGTATTTATTTCTTTTACATTTACAAAATATTACAGAAGTAGCTACAGACACAGTGACAGACTGGGGATGATGGTGATGTGTCTTTGAGAATTCAGGCTAAAGAAAGCTGCTCAAACATCTTAAAGTTCTAGCTCTTCATGTCAACAAGGCTTTTTTTTTTTTTTAAAGATTTTATTTATTTATTTGACAGAGAGATCACAAGTAGGCAGAGAGGCAGGCAGAGAAAGGAAAAAGCAGGTTCCCTGCCAAGCAGAGAGGCCTAGCCCTATGTGGGCCTCAATCCAGGACCCTGAGATCAGGACCTGAGCTGAAGGCAGAGGCTTTAACCCACTGAGCCACCCACTGAGCTGCCCCTCAATTTGGCTGTTAACTGCAGTGGCTTCCCTCTGACTGGAGCCTGTTTACTCACTGGTTTCTTTACCATTCAGGACTGTCTCCTTTCCTCTAATACGGAAATCACATCTGGCTTCGAGATATAAACTCCTACAGATAGGAAATGAAATGGAACTTGGGTCTGCTGAGGTGCTGCCAATCAGAGAAGATTAGAAGGGCCAGAGGAAGATGTCACCTTACATGTCAAGAAAGTGAAGCCTCAGTAAAAACAAAATGTAATTGTTTCCATTTATACAGATGCCAGATCAGTTCTTCAAAGGCTCTCCAGAGATTCATATTGAAGGGGATACTTCCAGTAGGCAGATTATAATAATGAGCGAGATATTTTAATCTGCCTGCTGGAAGTATCCCCTTCAATATGAATCATTGTACTTACATCCTTCTGAACAGGGTTCAGGCATTCACTCTTCACCTTGGAGAACTTGATGGACATCTTTTAGGTGATAGTATTACAAATGACAAAAACATTCCAACTCCACAAACCCTAGCGCCATATGACCCTGGAAGAATGGGGAATGTGGGCCAGATGTGGGAGCTAGGGGGCATACAGAAGGAATTTCTCTGGCGTGGTTCAGCTTTCTGAGTCCAGCAAGAATATACAAATCAGTAAATTCCAGAACTTGCTCACAATGAGGTATTAAATGGTCATTAAAAATTAAATTGAGAGGGGCGCCTGGGTGGCTCAGTTGGTTAAGCAACTGCCTTTGGCTCAGGTCATGATCCCAGAGACCTGGGATCGAGCCCTACATTGGGCTCCCTGCTCAGCAAGAAGCCTGCTTCTCCCTCTCTCACTCCCCCTGCTTGTATTCCCTTTCTTGCTGTGTTTCTCTCTGTCAAATAAATAAATAAAATCTTTAAAAAAAATTAAATTGAGAAATAACCGAAAAATAGAGAAAAATTCAAAAATACACTGACAGTAGCTTAAGCAGATTACTATACAACATGCATAACTATACCATTTACCAAAGGTCATATATATCATTATGGATGGAATGTCAGATATCAGTAATTGAAAGAAAAATATCTGGATTTATACCTCTAAAAGTTAACGTTATTGGTTTCTAGTCTGTGATACTGATTTTTTGTTTAAGTATACTTACATGACTTACATAAATTTAAATTTAAGTACACTTCCTATTTTTTTTAGAGGAACCAAGAATGTCTTGATTTTAGATTGTTTTAAGAAATTTTAGGGGTGCCTGGGTGTCTCAGTTGGTTAAGCGATTGCCTTCGGCTCAGGTCACGATCCCGGAGACCCGGGATCAAGCCCCACATCGGGCTCCCTGCTCGGCGGGAAGCCTGCTTCTCCTTCTTTCACTCACTGCTTGTGTTCCCTCTCTAGCTGTGTTTCTCTCTGTCAAATAAATAAATAAAATATTTTTTAAAAAAGAAAAATAAATTTTATTAAAGGGAAGTTCTTCAAAAATAGGTGAAAAACACTCTGTTGTGGGTCTTTAGGTTAGATTTATAGCTCAGCATATTCTAAATATAGTTGGCTATGAATGATTTATCTTATGTCCCTTCTGTTTGTTTCCAAGCATACCTACGGGTTTTCTGCCTAGAGAAGAGCTAAGAGGCTCAAACCCTGTCTAATTGTTTTTAGGTCTTTTGATGGAAGAATTTATTTCACTTCCAAAATATTAGCTGTAATGCCCTGCAACCAGTGAGAGAATACCTTGCTCCATTAGTTGCCCTTTGGACCCAACATCAAGAGAATCAAAACTGTAGGGCATAAACTTGACTAGGCAAAATACACATTCCAGAGTTCCTGTGAATTCACAATAATTTGGACATGCTGCTATATTGTCAACTCCCGTGGTTTATCATTGTACTTCTCCAGAGGTCTTTGTCATGTTCTATGTTTGACCTACTTTTATTTCCCCTGTTGGGTTATGAATAACAAAAAGGTAGTAATTATATCTTATCCATGTGTTTCATCCAAGTACAGAGGCACAACTTCTTGTATATTGTAGGCATGTCTAATGTCTTATATAGAAATCCCACTTCTAGGATACGGAGGAAGAATTAAAAATAAATATTACAAGGATGTTCACTGAAGAATTCCTGATGATGGGGCACCTGGATGGCTCAGTCATTTAAGATCTGCCAGTGGCTGTAACCAGGTTGGCCTTAATGAGTGGACCCTGGGAACTGCCATCACTGCCACCGTGGCCACTCTGTTCAAGAACCCACTGGGTTGGGGCACCTGGGTGACTCAGTCATTAAGCGTTAAACAAACCCAGGTACACTGCTTAAAGCTCTGACCAGTAGAATTACTTGTACCTTCAGGGCATACTTGACCCAATCATTTATACATCCCTTCCATTTTATGAGAATGCTGTTGTGCACACCCAGCGTAATAGTTGGGTCAGATTACACCCAGTTTATGATGGTAACTTGGTGGCTCATGGTTTAGTGTTTAGTCTCTAAGGCTCAGTAGCAGGTCAAAACCTGTTGCTCAAAAGGAGAGTAGTTAACTAGAGAATGGCATGACTTTGGTTCAAAATCTTAAGGGCCAGCACTGTGACCCATTTGCAGGGTCCTGCCAAAGGCCCTACACCACATCATTATCAGCCTCTGATATTTCAATCTCTTGGATTTACTGGGCCTTATGGCCCAAGAGGCAGAGGGCGTGCCTAGCCGTCTGGTCCTGTTGCAGAGTCACAGAGCCGCCTTTTGTTCTGGGCCCTATTCAAAACTAGCAGCTTTTCACTTGGTAAATGGGAAGTAACACATCTCAATGAGGAAGAGGTCCAGTAGGCTTTGTGCCTCTTTTTTAGTTGTAGGAGGAGCCAGATGTAATGACTTACCCTTCATCCTTAGAAGGGATATTATGACATGTCCCACACCACTGGATCTCTAGAAATTTCAGTGAGGTAGTTGAAGCCCTCCTAAGCTTTTGTTGGATTTATTTCTCAACCCTGACATCCAGACGTCTTTTCAGTAAATCTATAGAGTAGTTGCCATTTCTTGCTCACTAGGTCCAATGGCATGATGTTATCAATGTAATTGACCAGTGTGATATATTGTGGAAGGGAAAGATAATTAATTTCCTATGAACTAAATTATTATACATGTAAACTAAATTATAGCACTGGGGAGCTGATGTACCCTTGAGGTAAGACACTGATGCTATATTACTTGTTTTTGTTCTGAGTCTATATGCTGGGTCAAATCTGAGAATTGACTGACAGTCCATGACTTTTTATTATTCAGGTTTTGTTCACTTGACTAGAACTCTTTCACTTATACAGATGGACGAAGAATTTAGATTTCCCATCTATTTCACTTCACCAAACACTACTAACCATACTCCCTATAACAGGGATTAAAAAAAATCTTTCATGATCATTGTGCATTCATCACATTAAGATATTTCATATTTTTAAAATCCACGTTTAAGTTATACTTACATTTTTAAAAATTTCCATTGGAAACTTTATTTTCAAGTAAAACCCTTAAGATTTTGAACCAAAGTCATGCCATTCTCTAGTTAACTACTCTCCTTTTGAGCAACAGGTTTTGACCTGCTACTGAGCCTTAGAGACTAAACACTAAACCATGAGCCACCAAGTTACCAGTTAGGAAGTTTACTATCATTGTCTCTTTAGAGGTAAGTAAAGAGGTTGAGAGTCATAATATTGCAGTCTCTCATATAGTTACTACAACCAGATCACAACCACACATATTATCTTCCATTCAGATTTTAACTTGCATAAGTTACTCTCAAACACACAAAAACAAATTTACCAGATCTCTCACATGATTTCCCAATCATATACAGTAAAACTTGCATACATCAACCTCAAAGTCACAACCTTTAACACCTGCCCTTGCACTGTCATACAATTCATACAGACTTGGGTACAGTTACAAACCACTTTCCCATACTTTGTATATTTCACTCAACACCTTGGACAATATCAAGTGCAAACCGGCTCATACACGTGATCAAGAATCAGACCCAGAAACACAACCAACTTGTTCTCGCAGATAAATTTCTTCACGTGGCACTTTGAGATAGGAGATTTGCCTCTTCTGGCAGATAATATGTACTGATTTCCACCCCTCTTAGTCAATTCTGATTTCTCACACACGCTTAAGACCCCAAAATGTCGGGCGCCTGGGTGGCTCAGTGGGTTAAAGCCTCTGCCTTCAGCTCAGGTCATGATCTCAGGGTTCCTCCGATCGAGGCCCGCATCAGGTTCTCTGCTAGGCAGGGAGCCTCCTTCCTCCTTTTTCTCTGCCTTCCTCTCTGCCTGCCTGTGATCTCTCTCTGTGTCAGACAAATAAATAAATAAAATCTTAAAAAAAAAAAAAAAAGGACCCCAAAATGTCGCTTCACGCCTCTTGCACGCATACATGCAATTCAGGATCAGCTCTGCCTGGCCCACGGCTCGATTTCATCCATCAGGTCCATTAGGGAGATCAGCTTCCTCCCTTCTTGGGATGGACGCCTACCACAGCCAACCACTCCTGCTAGTCATAGGTAGACCCAACACAAACAGCCTCCCAGAGAACATTACAAACTCAATGCCCACATAGTCGTGCCACCCACAAGCATGCGTAATCAATCACAGGTCTCAAATAGCCCCTCGCACCCAAGCCACGTTATAATACACCACTTCACAAACGTTTCACCGGGCACCTGGGTGGTTCAGTTGATTAAGCGACTGCCCTCAGCTCAGGTCATGATCCTGGAGACCTGGGATCGAGCCCCACATCGGGCTTTCTGCTCGGCGGGAAGCCTGCTTCTCCCTCTCTCACTCCCTCTGCTTGTGTTCCCTCTCTAGCTGTGTGTCTCTCTGTCAAATAAATAAATAAAATCTTAAAAAAAAAAAAAACCCAAAAAGTTTCACAAACTAATTTCCTCACTCAGGACACACTCAATAGGTGTAATATGTACATCCTCTCCCTGTCAATCAAACTCATCCTCAGCCACTTGCATCTTCGGTCGGAAAACATATCTCGCATTGCTACCTTATAGATGTACGCCAGATCCCTCTGCATCAAACAATTCTCTGAAACCACAGCACGTGCGCGTCCACCTTGAGAGGGTAGGGACAGCCACCGTGCCAGGCTTGAAATCGGCCCTCAGAGGAATCTGAGGCCCTAAATTCAGACCCAAAATTCAGGTGTGAGCCTTGGAAAGGGAGAGGTTGTAGCATCACTCCAGGCCCAGAGTGAAGTAGGTGCATCCGGAACACCACGGAATATTTACCTCTTTCGGCTCCCGGCGTTTTCCTTTCGGACTAAGTTTCCCAGAGGACACAGCGGTTTAAAGTCACTTCCGGTAAGAACGTTGGCCGACTGGTAGGCTGCTGAAGCAGATGAGGACTTTTTACCCACCAGCAGAGTGTGTAAGGCTAGGTGTGCGGCCTCGCCTGGAATGCGATTCAGAGTTTGCACCAGAGCCCTTCCTGAGGATGGTGGAGGTGAGGGCTCCTGAAGCTCCAGGCGTGGGCAAGAGGACTCTCTGGAGTGTTAGGCCTCTAAAGTGCGGGAGCTGCTCTAGGGAGGATAGTTCGGATGGTTGTAAGTGCATGAAGAAAACTGAGTTTGTCTCAGGACTAAGTGTACTTGGCTGTTAGTCTTGAGAGCGACTGGATTCGGGAATTTTGCTTTTGTGACATTGCGATTGTCTGCATGACCATTTGTGTGAGTGGAGTTTGTATGTGATTGTGACCATGATTGTGGGTGGCTATTTGTGTAAGCTTCAGATACTTGAATAAATAAAAAACACAATTACACAAAGCGTTACACCCAGGTTCACATAATCAGGCAGTTAGGGAGACATTCCAGTATTCAACTATAGAGTCATACAACACAAAGCCAAAAGACATAATCCAACCCATGTTTATTACTTCACAACCTAAGACACAGACACATGTATAGTAAAACAAAAACAACCACTCCCCAACCACAAACTGTCCTATGCCCACTTAACCCTCATCCCCAACAGTTATCTATAGAGCTCAAACACATCACCAAGTGTCACAGAATCATAGTTACTACCATTGTCACAATGCCTACTCCACATTACACACAAGGTCACACAAAGCTTGAGCTTCCAGAAAAGACTGGTTGGGGACATCTGGCTGGCTCAGTCAGTAGAGCAAGGGATTCTTGATCTTGGGGTTATGAGTTCAGCACCACACTGGGTTTAGAGATCACTTAAGAAAGACTGAGTGTCTCCTAGTTCTTCTCCACCTCACTACTTCTGCCATTCGCCTTAGAAACAGATAGAGTAGGAGGAAAGAATGGCACTGTTGCACATCCAGAATCAGTGTCTAAGATGACTAGGTGCTGCTACTTACCCAAAATGTTCATATAAACTTTTAAAATTCTTTTGTTATATTACTTCATTTAAAGTAAAAAGAATCTGTAATTCTTCAACTACTCTAAACATTTTTAAAAAGATTTTATTTGTTTGTTCATTTATTTATTTGACAGAGAAAGGAAGCATGTGAGCAGGGAAAGGAGTAGAGGGAGAGGGAGAAGCCGCCCCACATGGGGCTTGATCCCACTGAGATCATGATCACTAAGCCAAACCAAGAGTGAGATGAATAACCACCTGAGCCATCCAGGCGTCCCCACTTTGAATATTTTATTACAAATACTTTTACCCTCCTTATATGCATACATATATGCTTGTGTATGTATTTGTCTCCGAAAGTTAGACCACAATACACATTGTTTTGTAATTCTTTATTATAGGATATTTAGGTCTTTTGTCTGTATTCAGGAATAAATTTCAGAAGATTTTCCAGGATGCTTCTGGGTGTGCTTTTTTAGTTCTCACCAGTACTTCAAACTAAAATCTCAAGTATTTATTTTGGTCTGGATTTTTTTTTTTTTAATAGAGGGCACACGTGCATGTACATACTGAGGGTAGAGGGGTAGAAGGAGAAAGAGAGAATCTTAACCAGGTTCCAGGCTTAATACAGAGCCCAACACAGGCTGGATCTCTTGACCTGAGCTGAAATCAAGAGTCCATCGCTTAACTAACTGTGCCACCCCGGCGCCACTGGTCTGGAAATTTTTGTTCTATTTATTTCTTCTTTTTCGTCTGTGTTCTATCAGTCTCTATTTTTGAAATACCTGTGAATCATGCATTAGGGCTTTTGGGTCATTTTCTATTTCTCTAATCTTTTTGTAATGTTCATTTCTTTTTCTTTTTTCTCTGAGTGAAGATCTTGTTGGGATAGGTCTGAACAGGTAGTATTTTATCATAGGATTGGGACACTGGTCTGCCTCTCTAAATCTTTCCTGCTGAAATGTTTGGACCCAGTTTTTCTTGAATCTTTTCTACTAAACCTGGCTTCCCTCCTTGTTTTGAGTAAGGTTGGGATTTTTCTAATTTCCCTCTAATCTTTTATATATCTGTGTATGGGGACTGGGCATAGTAGACATGAGGGGGAAGAAAAATGATATTCTGTATTAGCACTTTGGGAGCTAAGAAGCAGGATCACCTCATGTCTTTTTGTTTGTTTGTTTGTTTTTAATCCCTCTCATCTAGCAATATTTTCTTTGGACTGAGAGTTTCTTCTAAAGTGGAACTAAGAAGAGGCCCAATACATTGAATTCTAAAAAAAGCCATGGCCCATGTAAGTTGTTGTTTTTTACTTTTGTTACTGACTGATATCCTTTTTTTCTATAGTCATATGAATACTTGCATTTTTTTTTTTTAAGATTTTATTTATTTGACAGAAACACAGCGAGAGAGGGAACACAAGCAGGGGGAGTGAGAGAGGGAGAAGCAGGCTTCCCGCCAAGGCAGGGAACCCGATGTGGGACTGATCCCAGGTCTCCGGGATCATGACCTGAGCCAAAGGCAGTCGCTTAACCAACTGAGCCACGCAGGCGCCCGGAATACTTCTTATACTGATATTGTTGCCTGACTGAATGTCATACAGACTTATTAGTGAGTGTTTCAAAATTTCAAGGTCTTCTTTTTGCTACTCTCCTTTCTAACCAGTGTTTCTGTAATCTTCATTAAATCATTTTTCATTTTTTATATGCTCAGTTCTGCTGGAGAGAGGACAGAAATAGTATTCTTTTGAGGGAAACATTGATGTTTCTCTTGTCAGAACTTTGGTTTGATGAGGTGATTTAACAAATATTTATTGAGTTCCTGCTATGTGACAGGCACACCTCTAGTAACTATGAGTAAATCAGTGGGGGGAAAAAGCCAGGCACTTACAAATCATCCCTTGTGGAACTTAATTTTTAGTGAAAGAGACAAAAATAAATTTATAATAACAGACTTAAGATTTAAGACACACAAATATATATACACATATATATGAATAAATGAACAAAACAATTACAAAATAAAACTAAGAGCAAAAAACATATATATTATCAATAAAGGTATATGAATTTTAACTCATAAAAGAAAAAAAGCTTTTAGGGACACCTGGGTGGCTCATTCGTTGGGCATCTGCCTTTGGCTCAGGTCATGGTCCCGGAGTCCTGGGATTGAACCCCACATTGGGCTCCCTGCTCAGCGGGAAGCCTGCTTCTCCCTCTCTCACTGCCCCCTGCTTGTGTTCCCTATCTAGCTGTGTTTCTCTCTGTCAAATAAATAAATCCAATCTTAAAAAAAAAAAGGCTTTTAGATTGAGTCTCAAAGAAAAACTCAACTCTCTGTACTTAAGAGACTCTAAAACACTTAAGTGACTCAGAAAGTTTAATGAAAGGATGGATAAATTATACCAGACAAATGGAAACTAAAAAGAGACAAAAATTCAGGCCATGTCACATCATTAAATATGGCAAAGAAAGACACTATATAATTCTAAGGTATACATTTCAAAATGAAGATGGCATAGTTATAACTACACATGTATCAAATATTATATCATCCGATTTCCTTGAGTTAATAGGAAAGCAAATAGAAGAACGTAGTAGAGGACACTAATTAATCCTTTCAAAGTCAGACCAAGTAGACAAATTTAGCAGACTCCCCACCCAGGAGGGAGCTTCAAGCAGGGCTTACTCCCAGGATACCAGGACCATGACCCAAGCCAAAGACAGACGCTCAACTGACTGAGCCACCCAGACATCCCAGGTTTTTTTATTTTTGAATCAGTTTAGTAATTTGTGTCTTTCAAGTAATTTATTTATTTCCATTTAGGTAACAAATTAGTTAGCATAAAGTTGTTTATAATATTTCGTTATTATCCGTTTAATGCCTGTCAGATCTGTAGTAATGCTCGCCTCTTAATTCCTGATCTTGTCTTTTTTTTTGATCAGGATACTAGCAATGTATCGATTTTATCGATCTTTTCAAAGACTAGCTTTTAGTTTTATTGATTTTTCTCTCCAGTTTTCCCTTGCCTTTATTGCTATTTCATTGATTACTGATCTTATTCTTTCCTTTTTTCTGTGTACATTGGGTTTAATTTTTTCTTCTTTTTTGACATCAAGATTCCCTTTTTTCTTTTATCCATGGGCTACTTAGAAGAGTGTTCTTTAACTTACAGATTTTGGGGAACTTTTTAATATCTTTTTGAGAACTCATTTTTAATGTATTTAATTCTTTTTTGGTCAGAGAACATACTTTGTAATATCATTCCTTCAAATTTAGTGAGACTTTATTTTATGGCTTAAAATGGTGGACTATCCTGGTGAATGCTCAACGTGCATTTGAAGAAAAAAAAAACAGAAACTGGTTTTATACGTTGTTGGTTAGGGTGTTTATCAGTCAAGTGTTTTGTAATAGTACTCAACTCTTCTATATCTTTTCTGATTTTTTTGGTCAGTTGGTCTATCAATTACTGAGAGAGGACTGTTGAAACCTACAAATACAGCTGTTGATTTGTCTGTTACAGTTCTGTCAGTTTTGATTTATGTTTTGAAATTCTGTTAGTAGGTGCATGCATATTTAGGATTACTATGTCCTTTTTTTTTAAAGTTTATTTATTTTTAAGTGATCTTTATACTTAATGTGGGGCTAAGCTCACAACCCTGAGATCAAGAGTTGCATGCTCTTCCAACTGAACCACCCAGATGTTCCTCCTTTTTTTTTTAATGGCTGAATTGTATATATATTTTTTTAATGGCTGAATACAATATTCTTGTGTATGTGTTTCATATTTTCTGTCTCCATTCATCCATTGGAGGACACTTAGATTGTTTGTGTTGGGCTGGCTGAGAGACAGAGGCACCCAAGATGGCTGATCTTCCCGCCAAAGCAGCCGAGGGCACCATGTCATCTCCAGTAAATTGAAACCTAGCCAGGGGGACTGAAATTTCCCATACCTGACTTTCCAGCCAGGGACCACCCACCATCATCTGGACCTTCCCCACCCCTAACCAATCACCTGAGGACACGATGTTCCCTTGCCTAATATGGGGAAAAAACCCACCTGAATCCAGACCTGAACGATAAGGCTTAAAAACCCCTGCACCCCCCAACCCAGGCGCAACTTCCCCAACTCTCCTCTCCAGAGTCGCAGAACCTCGCCAGAGGGTTGCTTGCAATAAAGCTCACTCTTTGGACCTTGTTTGCCTTTGCGGTCTCCATTCTATTTGCAACGAAAAACCTTACAGTTTGTAATACCTGTTGGCCATTTTTATGTCTTCTTTAGAGAAAGGTCTACGCAGGTCCTCTGCCCATTTTTAATTCAGATTGTTTAGATTTTTTTGCTATTGAATTATATGAGTTCTTTATTTTTGATTATTAAAACCTTATCAGATACATGATTCACAAAAATTTTCTCCATGTAGATTGCTTTTTCATTTTGTTGGTAGTTTCACAGAAGATTTGTTTTTTTTTTAAATATTTTACTTATTTGACAGAGAGAAACATAGCCAGAGAGGGAACACAAGCAGGGGGAGTGAGAGAGGGAGAAGCAGGCTTCCCGCCGAGCAGGGAGCCCGACATGGGACCCGATCCCGGGTCTCTGGGATCATGACCTGAGCCGAAGGCAGTTGCCTAACCAACTGAGCCACCCAGGCGCCCCTCACAGAAGATTTTTAGTTTGTTGTAGTCCTGTTGTTTATTTTTGCTTTTGTTGCCTTTGCTCTTTTTGTAGCATATCCAAAAAGTCATTGCCAAGTACCTTTCGGCCTATGATTTCCTCTAGAAGTTTTATAATTTCAGGTTTTACGTTCAAGTCTTTAATCCATTTTGAGTTGATTTTTTTGTATGGTATAAGATAGTGGTACAGTTTAATTCTTTTTCATGTGGCTATCCATCCCAACAACATTTATTGAAGAGACTGTCTTTTCCCCATTATATATTCTTGGCTTCTTTGTCATAAATTAATTGACCATATATGTATGAGCCCCCTATTCTGTTTTGCTGATCTGTGTGTCTTTTTTTATGCCAGTACCATATTGTTTCGATTATAGTTTTGTAATGTGATTTGAAATGAGGGTGTGTGGTGAAAAAGGTTTGTTCCTTTTTCTCAAGATTGCTTTGGCTATTTGAGGTCTTTGATGGTTTCAAACAAATTTTAGGGTTATTTGTTGTATTTCTGTGAAAAATTCCGTTGGGATTTGAAGGATTACATTAAATCTGTAGATTGCTTTGAATAATAGACATTTTACCAGTATTAATTCTTCCATTCCTTAAGCATGGAAAATCTTTTCGTTTATTAGTGTCTTTTTCAGTTTTTTTTTCATCAGCATCTTACAGTCTTCTGTATACAATTCTTTTGCCGCCTCGATTAAACGTAGACTATTGATAAATAGTATTGGATAGCTGGGTAGCCATTTTGGAAAAAATAAAGCTCAATCAATATCTCATCTACCATATAAGATAAACTCCAATTAAACTGATTTAATTTTTTAAAATGTGATCATAATATTACTAGATGAAAACATGGGAGTATTCCTTCATAACTTTGATGGGAGGGAAGACTTTCTAACTAGGACTCAAAATTCTAGGAACTAAAAGAGAAAGTATTAACAGAGTTGGTTACATAAAAATAAAAGACTTCTGCATGGCAAGAAACATTGGTAAGCAATGTCGGAAGAGAAATGACAAAATGGGATGGTATTTACAATTCATATACTGACACTGAACTTATCATTTAATTAATAAAGACTAAGAAATTTAAAAAAAAGAGCAGTGGCCCAGTAGAAGAGTCAAAAGGACATGAACAGAGATTTCACAGAAAAAGAAACATAAAAGAGCCTAAAAAAAGAAAGATACTGGGCACCTGGGTGGCTCAGTTGGTTAAGCGACTGCCTTCGGCTCAGGTCATGATCCGGGAGGCCCAGGATCGAGCCCCACATCGGGCTTCCTGCTCAGCGAGAAGCCTGCTTCTCCCTCTCTCTCTCCTCCTGCTTGTGTTCCCTCCCTGGCTGTGTTTCTCTCTGTCAAATAAATAAATAAAATCTTTAAAAAAAAAAAAAGAAAAAAAGAAAGATACTCAACTCATAATCCAAGAAATACCGATTAAATTTCTACTGACATATAATTTCTTTATCATATGAAATGTTTTGACAAAATTCTTTGCTGCCTTGGCTGTGAGGAAATGGGTACTCTCATGTTGCTGGTGTCTGACAAAATTGTCCAGCTGCTGTACAGGGCAACCTGACAGCATCTACCGAAATTACAAATGCATTTTTCATTTAGTCCTAGCAGTCTGATTTCTGAGACTTTCTGGAACAGATATGTCTGTACGTATACAAAATGACATATTTACAGGAGGATTCATTGCACCATTGTTTATTAGAGCAGAAGATTAGAAACAACCAAGTGTCCATCTAGAGATGTCTGGTTAAATAAACTATGATAAAAAATGGAGGCTATGCACTTATAGAAAAATAAGGAAACTGTTAACTTTAGAATTTAAAAATCAAGTACAGAACAGTGTTTATATTATAGTATGTTACCTTCTATGTAAAAGTCTGGAGAATAGAGACAAAAAAGAAAGGACAAGGGTGGGTGTAAGACATCTGAATGTTTATCTTTTTTGTTCTGAACCATTTAAGAAAGGAAAATAAAATTTAAAAATAAAAACTTGTCATTAATGTTGGCCATTTTCTCTACTCATATTCAGCTACATAGATATGAGAGAGTAGGAAGAGAGATTTATCTAGGATTAAGCCTTTGCTTAGCAAGTATGAAAAGGAAGTTCGCATCAGGAGTCATTAGGAAGTTGGATAATTAGCTGAATATAGAATTTAAGTTGGGTAAGAAGTGGAGAAGAGAGGGCGCCTGGGTCGCTCAGTGGGTTAAAGCCTCTGCTTTCAGCTCAGGTCATGATCTCAGGGTCCTGGGATCAAGGCCCACATCAGGCTCTCTGCTCAGCGGGGAGCCTGCTTCCGCCTCTCTCTCTGCCTGCCTCTCTGCCTACTTGTGATCTCTCTGTCAAATAAATAAATAAAGTCTTAAAAAAAAAAAAAGAAGTGGAGAAGAGGTATGAGTTTGATGAGTGACAATGTAAAGGTGACCAGAGAGAAAGACAGTTAATATTTTGGAGATGTTGAAGTTATTATTGTTGATGAGGTCTTGGATAGTGATACAAAGAGTGAACTAGAGTAAAAGACAAGATCATTGGAGAGGAGGTGAGGCAACTCGGAAGCCAGGATAATAACTGGAGTAATTATATAGATATTTGAAATCACTGAGCATTAAGATGGGAGTAGTATTGGAGAAGGTGGCACCGAGCCAGGACCTAAAATTCCTGAGGATGAAAAATCTGGATGTTAGCACTTCACTGCAATAGGTAGAGATAATACATGTGTGATGAAATGATGACATTAGATTTTAGAGGCAGGGCAGTTGCTGGCACCAGCAATGAGGACGAGAGAGGACAGAATGAGACTGAGGACAGAGTAAGATTGTATGAGAAAAACCAGCCACCCACTTGAGATGTCCTCACAGGAAATTGTGTTGTCAGGGAAAAATGGTTAATTGAATCACATTTGGGCAATCTTTGAACTTTTCCACAATTTTTACTTTTCCAAGTAGACATTGTGGGAATTGGTGTAGGGTATTCTCACTGGGTGGAGAGATATTTTTATAATCCAGCTTCAGGACTCCTATAATTGTTACTGCTATACTTTATAAGTTGAATAAGTCACAACTATTTTCCCAGGATCAGGTTCAAGGACAGAGGACATAGACCTTATACCAGTGGTGTAGGGGCATGTCAAGGTTACACCAAAGAAGAGCATGTAGGATGGGAGTTGTTGTTTTATCTATTCTTGGAAAATACAATCTGCACTGGATATTTATTAAAGAACTTGCATGAAAAGTAAAAATGGTTATGACATAATAGTCATAATGATGAAGAAAAATCTTCAAGTCCTTTTTCTCAAGTTGGAGGTGTTCATAAAACATTCTGGAAAGATTATAAAATTTCTTTTCTATATAAATATAGAAATACATGTATTTCTATATAAAAATATTTAACATAGTTGGAAACCTCTACTTATTTTTTCAACTTTCTAGATGACTGATTAGGTTTTCCATTCTATACAAGAGGATGTGTCTGCAGAAATTGAATTTTTAAGAACATACAGGCACTCTGCTTCATTTCTACTAAATTCCTTTTTGACCCATGTCGCAAGCTTCCAACCTCTGCCTATGTACCCACTATGCATTATATATATGCTGTTCATTTCCTGCATGCTTTTTTTAGCACCTCTTCTTTCTTTTGAAAAATATTTCTTATAATTTCAAAAATAGTACTGTGATTTGTCGTTTTAGGAGTTGGTAATGTTCAAAGATGTGGCTATAGATGTCTCTCAGGAGGAATGGGAATGCCTGAACCCTACACAGAGGAATTTGTACAAAGATGTGATGTTGGAGAACTATAGCAACTTGGTTTCACTGGGTAAGGTTATCTGCCTCTTATAATTTAGAATCTGTTTCTTGGAATTTCTGCTTTCTTTACTATGAATTTTAGGGCTATCTTTCAAATAACTAGATGAATTTTTTCTTTTCATAGGAATAAGTACACTTACATGGAGGTGTATCTTCATTTTCCCCATCCTTACCCCTTCCTCTGGTCCTTATAAATGATGTTCTTCCTTGATGATTAAAGAACAGAATTGGAATTCTGTGCCATTAAAGCTTATGCTTAATTATTTAATATTAATATTAATAAATTCATTGTTAATGATCAAAGAAAACACTTCATCTTTTGTTTCCTTTGTACTGTGCTAAACCTGCAGTGCAGTAGTGTAGGTTAAAACTGTACACATGGGGTCTAGGTGTGAAGCTCTTTAGCTTTCTCAATTAATGTAGTAATGGACTGGGCCAAGGAATATCACTTACTATTTAGTGTTCAGGTGAACACCATTCCATTTCCTACAACAAATGTGCTTTTTTTTTTTTTTTAAAGATTTTATTTATTTGACAGAGAGAAACACAGCCAGAGAGGAAACACAAGCAAGGGAGCGAGAGAGGGAGAAGCAGGCTTCCCGCCGAGCAGGGAGCCCGATGTGGGACTTGATCTCGGGTCTCCGGGATCATGACCTGAGCCGAAGGCAGTCGCTTAACCAACTGAGCCACCCAGGCGCCCCCAAATGTTCTTTCTCTTAAACAGTTTGCATTTGGGAGTTACAGTCTAAGAACTTTTCATTTAACATTGAAAAGTATCTGAGGGCGCCTGGATGGCTTAGTGGGTTAAAGCCTCTGCCTTCAGCTCAGGTCATGATCTCAGGGTCCTGGGATTGAGGCCCACATCAGGCTCTCTGCTCGGTAGGGAATCTGCTTCCTCCTCTCTCCCTGCCTGCCTCTCTGCCTACTTGTTATCTCTCTTTCTGTCAAATAAATCAATAAAATCTTAAAAAAGAAAAAAGTATCTGAGGGTGCCTGGGTGGCTCCGTGGGTTAAAGCCTCTGCTTTCGGCTCAGGTCATGATCTCAGGGTCCTGGGATCAAGGCCCGCATCCGGCTCTCTGCTCCTCAGGGAGCCTGCTTCCTCCTCTCTCTCTCTGCCTGCCTCTCTGGCTGCTTGTGATTTCTCTCTCTGTCAAATAAATAAATAAAATATTTTTTTTAAAAAGTATCTGAAATAAGCATACTCAGGAAGTTGTTTTTTCCTCATAGTAAAGTGGAGACAGAAAGCTTATCTAATTTAAATAGCATTTTATCCCCTATTTATTTGCTTTGTTTTTTAGCTTGAGTTTGCCTGAATATGAGTGTTTAAGTGTTTCTTTCTTTCATCTGTAGACTATCAAGTACACATTTTGTGCTATAGTTTTTTGTTGTTGTTTTTTTTTTTTGATCAATTCTGAATCATACTATTTGGGTGCTTTGATTTCTATTTCATCTCCATTTCTTTTCCTATAACCAGGACTTTCTGTATCTAAGCCGGCTGTGATCTCTTCATTAGAGCAAGGGAAGGAGCCCTGGATGGTTGTGAGGGAAGCGACAGGAAGATGGTGCTCAGGTGAGTGAGCAGTGATCACAGGAAGGCAGGAAGCTATTTCAAGGAGTAGGCCAACTGGTCATAATGTTGGGATGGTAAGGTTATTTTATACAAATTAGGGAAAACCTGATTTCAAAACTGATTACAACACTATGCATTCAAACAGTGTGGTACTGGCATAAAGACAGACATATAGATCAGTGGACTAGAATAGGGGCACCTGAGTGACTTAGTTGCGTAAGTGTCAGTCTCTTGATTTTAGCTCAGGTCGTGATCTCAGGGTTGTGAGACTGAACCCCACATTGAGCTCTGTGCTCAGCCTGGCATCTGGAGATTCTCTGTCTCCCTCCCTCTGCCCCTCCCCTCACATGCTCTCTCTAAATAAATAAATAAAATCGTTAAAAAAATGGAATAGAATAAAAGGGTTGGAAAAACCCCCAGATATATCACCAAATAGTTTTATACAAAATTGCCAAGACTTAACTGGATATTCATGTGCAAAAGAATAAAGTTGGATCCTTACCTTACACCATACACAAAAATTAACTCAAAATGGATCAAAGAACTAAATGTAAGACCCCAAACTAGAAGAAAACGTAGGGAAAAAGTTTCATGACATTGGATTTGGCAGTGACTTCTGGGATATGACACCAAGCGATGTATAGGTAACTAAAGCAAAAATAGACAAATGGTAGTACACCAAAACGTCTATTCATCAAAGGACATAATCAACAGTGTTTATTAATTTATTTAAAAAAATTCTTACGAGTTGCTTTAGAGGTGATGGGAGTACCTTTTTTTAAAAGCGTTTTAGTAGTGGATCAAGAACATATGTTCTGATCGCCTGGATCGCTCAGTGGGTTAAAGCCTCTGCCTTCGGCTCAGGTCATGATCTCAGGGTCCTGGGAATCTCTGCTCAGCAGGGAGCCTGCTTCCTCCTTTCTTTCTGCCTGCCTCTCTGGCTGCTTGTGATTTCTCTCTCTGTCATATAAATAAGTAAAATCTTAAAAAAACTGGTATAGTAGGAAAAATTAAGACTGATTAGAAATTGAGAAAGTTAAAGAAAATTATATTGAGGAAGTAGAGATAGCAGAGGATTGGGTGCCTGGGTGGCTCAGTTGGTTACACATTTGCTCAGGTCATGATCCCAGGCAATAATGGGCTCCCTGCTCTCTGAGGAGTCTGCTGATCATTTCCCTTTGCTCCTCGCTCATGCTCGCTCTCTCTCAAATAAATAAATAAATCTTAAAAAAAATAAAAGAGAGAAGATAGCAGAGGGTTGATGGGGATGGAAGAAGGTCATCTAGGAAAGTATAGGGTCCTGGAGGCCAAGAGCAGGGCCATACTACAGATTAGAGGTCTTTGATAATATCTGTGAATCAGTATTAATGTTCTAAAAATGTGAGAGAGTATATTTTTGTAGTTTCATTTTTTAAATTTTTTTTTAAGACAAAGGAAGTTTATCATCTCATTGTTTGGGAGGGCAGAGTACAAAAATCAAGGAGTCCTAGGAAAGTATAGGGTCCTGGAGGCCAAGAGCAGGGCCATACTACAGATTAGAGGTCTTTGATAATATCTGTGAATCAGTATTAATGTTCTAAAAATGTGAGAGAGTATATTTTTGTAGTTTCATTTTTTAAATTTTTTTTTAAGACAAAGGAAGTTTATCGTCTCATGGTTTGGGAGGGCAGAGTACAAAAATCAAGGAGTCCTTAGAGCTAGTTCCTTCCGGAGGCTCTGGGAGAGAATGGGGCCATGCTTCCCTCCTAGCTTCTGGTGGCTTCTAGAAATCCCTTGGCTTAAAGAGGCATCGATTAAGCCTCTGTCTCTGTCTTCACGAGGATTTCCCCTCTGTATGTCACATTCTCCTCTCATTTCTCTTATGAGGACATAGTCATTGGGCCGGTCCATTTGAGGCTGACCTCAGCTGGAGACCCCTGCCTTCATTATACTTGCAAAGGCCTCTATTCCAAATAAGGTCACATTCTGACGTTCTGGGTGGACCAGTCAGCCCACTGCAGGGAGTGAGGGAGCCTCTGAGACTAGGGATCAAGCCCCAAAGAATTTAATCCAAACCTGAAAAGATGGTTGCTCTCACAGGGCTCTGTCCGCTCCCACGTGTCCCCTAAGTCCTTCAGGGAGCTACAGCCCTGGGGCCAGGTCCTTGGTGTACCTGCTAAGGGCCAGGAGGGGGCTGTGGAGGATGAGTCAGCTCAGCCTTGGTCCTTGGGCAGTTTGCAAGCTAAGAGGGAAGGATAAGCTGGCGTGGGGCCGTGGCGGACATCAGATCGATTTCTCCTCCCCCACCATACACAGGGGATATCTGGCAATTGCCGGAGACATTTTTTGATCATCAGGACCAGAGGTGGTGGTATTACTGGCATCTGGTGGGTAAGGCCGTTAACGAAATCTCCTACAATGCACAGGACAGCCTCCCTGGAACAGAATCATCTGGCCCTAAATGTCAATAGTATTGCCGTTGAGAAAACCTGATACTGGGGGAAAAAAATAGAGACTATTTTAGGACTTGAATAAAGTGTTATGAACCTCATATCGCCCCTGAGTTGGGGGTATTCAGGCAGCCCAGAGTCTCAGAATTCAAGTCTGGGTCACCACCAGTGGACTAATCTAAGATGGTTTTAGAAGCCACTTACCCTAATTTATTCATTTTACAGATGAGAAAACGGACCAAAATGATGATAATAATAATAATTATTATATATTTTATGTATATATAATATAATATATATTATATAAAAATAATAATTATCATCATCATCATCATCATCATGGCCCTGTTTGGAACACCTGTCATGTCACACAGGGCTGTAGTGCTTATGGAATGTGATGGTCCCCACAGCCCAATGGGGCAGATGTTCTGTTCTATTTTATTTTTTAAAATATTTATTTATTTATTTATTTATTTATTTATTTATTTATTTATTTATTTATAAATATTTTTCAGTGTTTTAAGATTCATTGTTTATGCCCCACACCCAGTGCTCCATGCAAAAAAAAGAGAGAGATAGCAGAGGGTTGATTGGGATGGAAGGAGGTCATCTAGGAAAGTATAGGGTCCTAGAGGCCAAGAACAGGGCCACACTACAGATTAGAGGTCTTTGATAATATCTGTGAATCAGTATTAATGTTCTAAAAATGTGAGAGAGTATATATATATATATATATATATATATATATATATATATATATCTTTTTAAAGATTTTATTTATTTGACAGAGAGAAACACAGCCAGAGAGGGAACACGAGCAGGGGGGAGTAAGAGAGGGAGAAGCAGGCTTCCCACCGAGCAGGGAGCCCGATGTGCGACCACGATGTGGGACTCGATCCCGAGTCTCTGGGATCATGACCTGAGCTGAAGGCAGTCGCTTAACCAACTGAGCCACCCAGGCGCCCCGAGAGTATATTTTTGTAGTTTTAAAAAGTCACCAAGTCTGTGGCTCTTTGTTACACCAGTCCTAAGAAATGAATACGGAAGGAATCATGGAAAAATGATATATACTTTCCTGAGTGTTTTGTTTTCATGTAAAGATGTCATTCTTCTATCAAATTTTTTTTAAAGATTTTATTTATTTGCCAGAGAGAAAGCACAAGTTGGGGGAGCAGCAGGCAGAGCAGGCAGAGCAGGCCCTGTACTATCAAATTTTGATGCCTGGCCACGCCTTTATTTTTGCTAGGTGTGGTGGTTTCTTTTTTAAACCTTTTTTTTTTAAGATTTTATTTATTTATTTGACAGAGAGAGAGATCACAGGTAGGCAGAGAGGCTGGCAGAGAGAGCAGAGGAAACAGGCTCCCTGCTGAGCAGAGAGCCTCACACAGGCCTGATCCCAGGATGCTGGGATCATGACCTGAGGCTTTAACCCACTGAGCCACCAGGTGCCCTCTTTTTTAAAACTTTTAATATTGAAGGGCGCCTGGGTGGCTCAGTCAGTTAAGCGTCTGCCTTCAGTTTTGATCATGATTTCAGGGTCCTGATATCGAGCCCCGCATTGGGCTCTCTGCTCAGTGGGGAGTTTCCATCTCCATCTCACTCTCTGTCTGTGCTCTCTCTCTCTCTCTCTCTCAAATACGTAAAATCTTAAAAATTTTTTTAAATTTTGAAATAATTATAGATTCACAGGAGGTTGAAAAGAAATGTACAAGGAAGTCCCATGTATCCTTCCTCCAGCCTCCCCAAATGTTAACATCTTACACAAAAGTACAATATCTTACTGAATAATTGACATTGGTACAAACCATAGAACTTTTTCTCAGATTTTCTTGGGTTACACACAGTATTTGTGTGTGTGTGTGTGTGTGTGTGTGTGTGTGTGTGTATAGTTCTATGCAGTTTAACACATAGTCTTGTATCACTACTGCAGTAGTCAAAATAGTAGATACTACCATCACTATAAGGCTCTCTCCTGTTTGTTATTCCTACAGCCAACCCTTTCTCCCTTATTCCTAACCCTTAGAAACCATTGATCTCTTCTACGTCTATCTAATTATGTTATTTCATGAATGTCATATAAATGGAATCCTGCAGTGTGTGTCCTTTTGAAGTTGGCTCTCCTATGTATATAGTACCTGAATGCAAGAATATATATATTAGTTGTAACTATATATACATACATAAACATATATATATTCTTTATATTCATGTAAAAGTTGTACATGAAAATAAGTCTGGTATAACTCTCAAACATGTAATGAAAGGAACTGCCAAACTATTTTCCACAATGGTTTTACCATTTTATATTCCTAACAGCAATGTGGGAGTGATCGGTTTCATTGAATCCTACCCAGCATTTGGTGTTATATTTGTTTTTCATGTTAGCCATTCTGATATGTGGGTTGTGATGTCTCAATGTGGGTTTGATTTGAATTTCCATAATAGAAAATTATGTTGACAATCTTCTCGTGTGTTTATTTGCTGTGTATCCTCTTCAGTAAAATGAGTGTTCATGTCTTTGCCCATTTTCTAATTTGATTATTTGGTGTTTTAATGTTGAATTTTCAAAATTCTTTATGTATTCTAGATAGGCCTTTGTGGATTTGTGAATTAAACAAAAAACAAATATTTTTTAAAGTGTGTAATTTTTCTTTTAAACCTTTCACCAAGGTCTTTTGCAGAGCAGAAGTTTCTAATTTTGATAGAATCTAATTGTCATTTTTAATCTTATGAATTATGAGGGGTGTTTATTTTAATTGAGGTCAAGCCTAAACACTCCACCTAGTCTTACATCTTAGAGATTTTCTTCTGTGTTTTTCTAGAAGTTTTATAATTTTACATTTTTCATTTAAGTGTATGGACCATCTTGAGTTCATTTTTACAGATGTGAGACTTTAGATAAGCTTAATTTTTTCCCCCATGGATGTCCAGTTGCTCCATTACCTCTTTAAAAAGTTATCCATTGAATTGCTTTTTCTTCCTTGTCAGAAATCTGTTGGACACAATTGTGTGGTTCCATTTTTGAGTTCTCTGTTTTGTACCATTGCTTTTAATGACCCTCTGCCAGTACCATACTTTAATTACTGTAAGCCTTTGATTAAGTAAGCCTTAATACTGGAAAGAGTGATTCTTCCCACTTTGTTATTTTTCAAAATTCTTTTGACTATCTTTAGTGTTTTTTTCTATGCATATAAAATTTATTTATTTTTATTTTTTTTATTTTTTATTTTTTTAAGATTTTATTTATTTATTTGACAGAGAAACACAGCTAGAGAGGGAACACAAGCAGAGGGACTGAGAGAGGGAGAAGCAGGCCTCCCGCAGAGCAGGGAGCCCGATGTGGGGCTCGATCCCGGGTCTCCGGGATCATGACCTGAGCTGAAGGCGGTCACCTAACTGAGCTACCCAAGTGCCCCAACACCTGGAACTTTAAAAACCAGTAGACTCAACTCTGAGAGCACCAGAAGGGTGATAGGAAACTGAGTTCCTGCCTTTATTTTATTTTATTTTATTATTTTTTTTAATTTAATTTTATTATTTATTTATTTTTAAAAAAGATTTTATTTATTTGACAGAGAGAAACACAGCCAGAGAGGGAACACAAGCAGGAGGAGTGAGAGAGGGAGAAGCAGGCTTCCTGCCAAGCAGGGAGCCTGATGTGGGACTCGATCCCGGGTCTCTGGGATCATGACCTGAGCTGAAGGCAGTCGCTTAACCAACTGAGCCACCCAGGCGCCCCAAGAGTTCCTGACTTTAAAGAGACAGCATAACAAACAGCCCTGTTGATATATAACATAGAAGTGGCAATTTGACAAACACCTAAGGTACATAGGAGGATTAATTTGCTAAGCTCAGAATATGTGATGGTGGGTCAGGGATCTACGGGAGACTTCTCCAAGAATGAAAAAGCTGGCAGGCACCATTTCCCTCCCTTGCCCCCCAGCATAGATACATGGATACCTGCGGGAATGAGCATAGCATTAATGAGCACACACTCTCTACCTAGCTTGCTAACAGCATGCCCTGCCCCATGCTTTCCTGTGGACCCTCCCTCAGCAGGTCTCCAGAGTGGCTACATGTCCTCTCCCATTGCAGGCCAGTACAAACCTTGCTAACGCCACATACCTTCCCCTGTGTTCTTTGGATCTTGCCCCTCCAACCTGGCCTAGTAGGTGTTCTTCAAAGTGATGCCGCAAGTGTGACAGTGGGCAAGCACCTCCAGCAGGGGCCAGCACCACTCCAAAGTGATTCTTGCCCTGGGGACAGGGGAAGATAACCACAAGAGTTCGATGGTGGCTTCAGCAGTGGGCTGGGAGCAGACATCTGATCTCACTGCTGGCCCTGTTCACCAGTGACAGCTTCTCAGGAAACAAACAAGGAGAGCACCCTGAAGTTCAGTGCTACTGCATCTCTGGCAAACACCTACTCTGACCCAACTCAAGCCCAAAGCAGCCCCACGCTGGCCTATGAATAACACAGGGACTAAACTCAGCTCACAGGAGGCAAAGAGAACATTTGCAGAACAGAGATAGAAAACATAAAAATGCACCAATCCAAGATGGAAGAAGTCAAGTAAAACTACAAATACATTACATGGAATAAGTAGTAGACTAGAATAAGCAGAAGAATAGATCAGCAACATGGAGGGCAGAATAATGGAAAGCAATTAAGTTAAACAGGAGAAAGAAAAAAGAATAATAAAAAATGAAACTAGATTAAGGGAACTCAGTGACACCATCAAGTATAATAATGTTCACCTTATAGGGATCCCAGAAAAGAGAAAAAAGGGTAGAAAATTTATCTGAAGAAACAATAGCTGATTTCAAGATATACTATAAAGGTGTAGTAACCAAAACAGTATAAAATTAAACACAACTCAATGGAAGTGAATAGAAAACCCAGAAATAAACTCAAAATTATATGGTCAATTAAACTATGACAAAAGTGGCAAGAATATCCAGTGGGGAAAAGACAGTCTTTTCAACAAATGATGTTGGGGAAGCTGCAGAGCTACATGCAAAAGAATGAAATGGGATCACTTTCTTACAAGTAAACTCAAAATGGATTAAAGACCTATAAGTGAGACCTGAAGCCATGAAAAAGCTAGAAGAAAGCACGAGTAGTAATTTCTGTGACTTTGGCCATACTAACATTTTTTCCTGTTTAAAGGGTAGCAAAAGCAAAAATAGGGGTGCGTGGGTGGCTCAGTGGTTAAGCCCCTGCCTTCGGCTCAGGTCATGATCCGGAGACCTGGGATCGAGCCCCGCATCGGGCTCCCTGCTCAGAGGGAAGCCTGCTTCTCCCTCTCTCACTCTCCCTGCTTGTGTTCCCTCTCTGGCTGTGTTTCTCTCTGTCAAGTAAATAAAATCTTAAAAAAAAAATAAAAGCAAAAATAAACTTTTGGAACTACCTCAAAGTAAAAAGCTTCTACACAGCAAAGGAAGCAATCAACAAAACTAAGAGACAGTATACCAAATCGGGAAGACATTTGCAAATGACAATCCTGATAAAGAGCTAGTATCAAAATATGTAGAGAACTGATACAAAACACAAATAATACAACTAAAATTTGGGCAGAAGACATGAACAGACATCTCTCCAAAGAAAGCATACAGATGCCAACAGACACATGAAAAGATGTTCCATATCACAAGTCATCAGAGAAATGCAAATTAAAACCACAGTGAGATATCACAATGAGGTATCACCTCACACCTGTCAGAATGGCTAAATCAAAAACACAATAAATAGGAATGCCTCAGTCTGTTAAGCATCTGCCTTTTTCTGACTTGGGATAGAGTCCCACATCAAGCTCCTTCCTTAGCAAGGAGCTTGCTTTTCCCTCTGCCTGCCACTCCCTCTCCCTCTGCTTGTGCCCTGTCTCTCTCTTTCTCAAATAAAGTCGCAAAAAAAAAAAAAAAAACCTTTAAAAAAACACACACAATAAATAAGTGTTAGCAAGAATGTAAAGAGAAAGGAAACCTCATGCATGGTTGGAATGCATGCTGGTGCAGCCACTCTTGAAAGCAGTATGAAGTTTCCTCAAAAAACTAGAAATAGAATTACCATATGACCCAGTAAGTCCACTACTGAGTATTTACCAGAAGAATATGAAATTACTAATTTGAAAACATATATGCAACATTTTTATTGCAGCATTGTTTACAATAGCATGGATGTGGAAGCAACCCAAGTGTTTATCCATAGATAGATGAAATGGATGAAAACGTGATGTATATATATAAACAATGGAATATTACTCAGCCATAAAAAGAATGAAATTTTGCCATTTGCAACAACAAGGATGGATCTTGAGGGTATAATGCTAAGTGAAGTAGTCAGAAAAACAAATATATGATTTCCCTCGTGTGGAATTTAAACGAAACAAAGAAAAAAGAGACAAGAAAACATTCTTACATATAGAGAACAAACTGATGGTTACCAGAGGTGAGTGGGGAGATGGGTGAAATAGGTGAAGGGGATTAAGAATATACTTAATTGTAATGAGCACTGAGTAATGTATATAATTGTTGAATTATTATATTGTACATCTAAAATTAATTTAACATTCTATGTTAATTATAGTGGAGTTAAAAATATTTTATTTTATTTTAAATCTTTTTTTTTAAGATTTTATTTATTTGACAGAGAGAAACACAGCCAGAGAGGGAACACAAGCAGGGGGAGGGAGAGTGGGAGAAACAGGCTCCCCGCCGAGCAGGGAGCCTGATGTGGGGCTTGATCCCAGGACTCTGGGATCATGACCTGAGCCGAAGGCAGTCGCTCAACTAACTGAGCCACCCAGGCGCCCCTAAAAAAAATATTTTATTTTTTTAATTTTTTTTAAAGATTGTATTTATTTATTTGACACAGAGAGAGAGGGAGAGACAGTGAGAGAGGTAACACAAGCAGGGGGAGTGGGAGAGGTAGAAGCAAGCTTCCCTTTGAGCAAGGAGCCTGATGTGGGACTCGATCCCAGGACTTCGGGATCATGACCTGAGCTGAAGGCAGACGCTTAACGACTGAGCCACCCAGGTGCCCCCCAAATTTTTTTTAAAAAGGAAAAAAAAACAAAACGTAGGGAAGTCACCATGTGGTAGTTCAAGTCCACAGAATCTAAATCAATTAACCTTCTTCCTTTAGGCTTTCAAAGTTATTTTATTGTTGTATGATAGGTAACTTTCAGGGCTTTTCTTTTTAGTTAGGGTAGAAGCTGGGAAGAGGGATTCCACACAATCTTTGTGATTGAGATTTTAAATTTTCCTTTGAAAATGAACTTTAGGGGTGCCTGGATGGTTCATTTGGTTAAGTGTCTGACTCTTGGTTTTGACTCAGGTCATGATCTCAGGGTCGTGAGACAGAGCCCCTCATCAGGCTCTGCACTCAGGTGGAGTCTCCTTGAGATTCTCTTATTCTCCTTCTCCCTCTGCCCCTCCCTCCACATGTGTTCTTTCTCTAAAATAAATCTTTTTTTTTAATTTTAAAAATGAACTTTAGAATGTACATTTTCTCTGATATTTGCTTTGATTTCTTTTTTTTGTTAAAGATTTTATTTATTTGACAGAGAAACACAACGAGAGAGGGAACACAAGCAGGGGGAGTGAGAGAGGGAGAAGCAGGCTTCCCCCTATGTGGGACTCCATGTGGGACTCGATGTGGGACTCGATCCCGGGTCTCCAGGATCATGACCTGAGCTGAAGGCAGTCGCTTAACCAACTGAGCCACCCTGGCGCCCCTGCTTTAATTTCATTAAAGAAGGGGAAGATCCTAGGGACGCCTGGGTGACTCAGTTGGTTAAGGGACCGCCTTCGGCTCAGGTCATGATCCCGGAGACCCCGGATCGAGTCCCACATCGGGCTCCCTGCTCGGCAGGAAGCCTGCTTCTCCCTCTCTCACTCCCCCTGCTTGTGTTCCCTCTCTGGCTGTGTTTCTCTCTGTCAAATAAATAAAAAATCTTAAAAAAAAAATAGAAGGGGAAGATCCTAAAGATGTGTGTGTGTGTATATGTGTGTAGTACTTCATTTTTATGTCGCCATCACTAATCTTCTCATTTTTTTTTTTGCTTTTTCTTAAATGATTGCCATTATGTGATCTTTTAAAACAGTTTAGTAAATCAACCAGTTTTCATATTCATTTCATCTATTAGAATAAACAGGGAGTGTCGCGGCCGGCCTGACAATGTAAGCTGAACCTGAGGGCAAGGAGATGGGAAAACAAAGACAAAGACCAGACAAAGAAGAAAGATGGGGACAGGAGGGACAAAGTGGATGATGTCCAAGCAATGCCGATTTTATTAAGGGTTACAAAGCTTTTTATAGTAGACTGTGCTCAATTGAACAAGGGGCGGTGACAATAACAAGGTTACATGTTTTCCTTATTATGATTTCTATGCACACCCCATCATGCCTAAGTCCCACGACGCTGATTCTCTTTGTTCATCCTACACTACATCAGTAACTCTTTAAGGAGGTAAACAAGGGAGGTGCCCCATGCCCCTAGGTAAGATTAAGATCCCATAATAGTAAAACTGCCTATGTGACTACTGCTGCCTACATGCGCTGTCATTGCTGTCGCCCCCTGAGTGGGAGTCCGAATAGGCGGATACCAGGAGTTTCACTCCTAACTCTAACCTGCCGGGCTGCAAACGTCTGAGCTAGTGAGTCCAGAAGCTACACCTGAACTGTTGACACCTCTAGGTTCCAGGCTCCCCACAAGGGAGGGGGCGCCTGGGTGGCTCAGTTGGTTAAGTGACTGCCTTCAGCTCAGGTCACAATCCTGGAGACCTGGGATTGAGCCCCGCATTGGGCTTCCTGTTTGGCGGGAAGCCTTCTTCTCCCTCTCTCACTCCCTCTGCTTGTGTTCCCTCTCTGGCTGTGTTTCTCTCTGTCAAATAAATAAAATCTTTAAAAAAAAAAAAAAGAATAAACAGGGAGGAGAACAAATACAGCTAACTTCTGGTAGGCATACAACTTGGTTATTGAGATAATCTTGGATATGTACAGCCAAATAGCTGTACCACTAGTCTTGTTGGATCCTGTCATAATGTATTCCAGAGAGAATGGAATGTTTTATTTAATCTGAGGAGTTTATCTGGTGAATTCATTAGGAACTGTTAGGTGACCAGTACCACGCAGGCTACCTGTATGCTTTTCCCTGGTCCCTTTCTCTGCTAAATCTCTAAAGGTAACCATTATCTTGAATTGTTTTATGACTATTCTGTTTTTAAAAATAGCTTATGACAGTTGTATATGCCCTTAAATACTATTTGTTGTGATTTGCTTATTTTTAAGTTTTTAAAAATGATAGTGAGATGTGTTTTTTGTGATTTGGTTATTTTGTATCCAAATACAATATTTTTTATAATAATTTTCCCATATTGTTTTATGCCTGAGTTCATTTTCATTGCTGTATAATATTCCACAGATTTCTGATTGTTATAATTTGGGTTTGTAATTTTTTGCTAGTATGCACAGTGGTGCAATGAATATTCTTGCATGTCTCCTGAAGCATACAATATGAGATTTTCTCCAGGCTATGTCCTGTTAGAATTGCTGGATCATAGAACATATTCATTTTCAACTTTATGTTACACCAAATAGTTTTCCTGAGTGTTGGTAGTAATTTAACATTACTGCTGCAATGTTTGATAATTTTGGTTGTTCAACATCTTAACAATGAGTGAAATTCTTAGCTATTTTGAGTTTTACCAATCTCATGAGTATGAAATGGTATTTCATTGCATCTTAATTTGAAAGTTCTTGATTTCTAATGAGTCTGAGCATCTTTGCATATGAATGTTTAGCATTACTGTTTTCCTCTTCTGAAATGCCTATTGAATGAAATGCCCATTTTTCTTTTCTTTATCTTTTTTCTAGTTAACATGTTGTGTCTTATTTGAGAAATACATTCTACCTATTGGTGTGCTTTATATATATCCATATTTGTTCCCATAAAACTCCCAAAAGTTTCTCCTTCAACTTGAAGGCCTTTAATGCATTTAGAGTTTATGTATTTATGGTGTATGGTAGGGAACCAGAGTAATTTTTTTTTTTTAAAGATTTTATTTATTTGACAGAGAGAAACATAGCCAGAGAGGGAACACAAGCAGGGGGAGTGAGAGAGGGAGAAACAGGCTTCCCGCCGAGCAGGGAGCCCGATGTGGGACTCGATCCCGGGTCTCCAGGATCATGACCTGAGCCGAAGGCAGCTGCCCAACCAACTGAGCCACCCAGGCGCCCCAGAGTAATTTTTTTTTACATCTATAGCTAGTCATTCTAATACTATTTATTAAATTAGTCTTTCATCACTGATCTGTAATGCTTCCTATGTGGATCTGCTTCTAGCGTTTGATGGGTCAAGGCCTATCTGAGTACCACATTGTCTTAATTTTTAAGTCTTTACGATGTCTTTATCATAGGCAGGATAAATTCTCCAACTTCAATCTTTTTCAGTAGTGTCTTGGCTGTTCTTAAATGTTTGTTTTTCCAAATATATATACATATATTTTTAAAGATTTTATTTATTTGACAGAGAGAAACACAGCAAGAGAGGGAACACAAGCAGGCGGAGTGAGAGAGGGAGAAGCAGGCTTCCTGCCGAGCAGGGAGCCCGATGTGGGACTCGATCCCGGGTCTCCGGGATCATGACCTGAGCCGAAGGCAGTTGCTCAACCAACTGAGCCACCCAGGCGCCCCTCCAAATATATTTTTGAATCAGTTTTTCAAGTTCCTTGAACAACACTGTATGAATTTTATTAGATTTGTATTGAATACAAGATAAAAGCTAAAAGTATATACATAAAAGTATACAATCAATAAAGTGAAAAGGCAACTTCTAGAATAGGAAAAAACATTATAAATTGTATATCTGACAAGGGGTTAAATTGCAGAATATATAAAGAAATCCTAAGGCTCAACATCAAAGAAACCAAGCAACTCAATTTAAAAAAGGGGAGAAGGGGGCGCCTGGGTGGCTCAGTGGGTTAAAGCCTCTGCCTTCGGCTCAGGTCATGATCTCAGGGTCCTGGGATCAAGGCCCACATCAGGCTCTCTGCTCCCCGGGGAGCCTGCTTCCTCCTCTCTCTCTGCCTACATCTCTGCCTACTTGTGATCTCTCTCTGTCAAATGAATACGTAAAATCTTTCAAAAAGTATTTAAAAAAGGGGAGAAGGATTTTAATACACATTTCTCCAAAGAAGATATACAAGTAGCCAGTAAGCACATGAGAAGATGCTGAACATCACTAGCCATTAGGGAAATGCAAATCAAAACCACAGTGAAATCTCACTTCACATCCATTAGGATGTTTACTATCAAAAACCAAGGCGCACCTGGGTTGCTTGGTTGGTTAAGGGTCTGCCTTCAGCTTGGGTTATGATCCCAGGGTCCTGAGATCAAGCCCTGCATCGGGCTCCCTGCTGGGTGAAGAGCCTGCTTCTCCCTCTCCTTCTGCTGCTCCCCCTGCTTGTGCTCATTCTCTCTCTCTGTCAAATAAATAAATAAAATCTTAAAAAATAATAACAAAATAACAAGTATTGATGAGGATATGGAGAAATTGGAACCTTTGTGTTGGTGGGAGTGTAAAATGGTGCAGCCATATGGGAAACAGTATGATGATTCCTCAAAAAATCAAAAAGAGAATTACCATATGATCTAGCAGTGCTAATTCTGGATGTATACCCAAAAGAATTGAAAGCAGCAACTTAAAAAGATATTTGTACCCTCATGTTCTTAGCATCATTATACATGATAGCCAAAGGGTGGAAGTAACCCAGGTGTCCCTCAACAGGTGAGTGGATAAACAAAATGTGATGTGTGTCTATATTTATATATACATATGCATATTTATATATATACACACATATGCACATGTGGACAGATGCATGTATACACACACAGTGTAATGTTATTCAGCCTTAAAAAGGTAGTAATTCTGACACAGCTATAACATGGATGAACATATTGAGGACATTATGTTAAGTGAAATAAACCAGTTACAAAGACAAACACTGTATGAGTCCACAGATATGAAGTATCCAGAGTAGTCAGATCCATAGAAACAGAAGTAGAATGGTGGATGTCAGGAACTGAGGGAGGAAGGAATGCGGAGTAGTTATTAATGAGTGCAGTGTTTCAGCTGAAAAAGTTCTGGAGATTAGTTGTGCAAAAGTGTGACTATATTTAAAACTGCTGAGCTGTACACTTGAAATTGTTAAGATGGTAAATTTTATGTTATGTGTATTTTTCCATAATTAAAAAAAGCCAGAATTATCAATTTAAGACTTAGGAGTATATGACTGGAATTTCAGTGAGATCTGTTACAGAGAAAGACTATAGATTGATGGCTAGCCAGAGCCTAGGTTCCAGGACATTCCAGTGCTTGAGGTCAGGTGGTAGAAGAGGATGCATTAAGGGGAACTGAGTACCAGTAGAAAAGTAGGATGATAATCAGAAGAATATTGTATAAACGAAGCAAAGGGATTGGTCATTTGTGTCAAATGCTACTGATGATCCAAGTAGAGTCATGACTAGCACTAGAGCACTGATTTTGGCAAAGTGATTTTTTTGGTGACTTTAGAAATATTTCAGCACAGGTATGGGAGTTTAAATATTTATTGGAATGGATTACAGAGAAAGGCAAAGGATGGTCTTTTCAGTAAATGGTGCTGAGCCAGTTGGATAACTACATCAGAAGCTAGGAGTCCTATCTCACTTTATGACGTGAGGTAGGTAGGTTATAGGTCCAAATATGAAAGGCAAAATAGAAGACAATATGAGTATATTTTCATGACCTTGTGATTAGACTGTCTTAAAATTAAGAATTTCTATTCATCAAAACAGTAAGAGAGTAAAAGTGCCAGCCTCAGAGTGTAAGATATTTGCAATATATTGGTTATATTCCAAATATATTAAGAATTCCTACAAAGAAAAAAAAACAGTACAACATAGAAACTACCCATATGACACTCGACTGATAAATGGATAAACAATAAATGGTATATCTGTACAATGGAATATTACTCAGCCATTAAAAAGGAAAGAAGTTCTAATACATATTACAGCATGGTTGATCCTTAAAAACATCGTGGTGAGTGAAGAAGACACAAACGGTTACATACTACATGATTCCATTTGTATGAATTTTCTAGAATAGACAAATTCATAGAGATACAGATTAGTGGTTACCGTAGGCTGAGGGGAAGAGGAAATGACTGTGGCTCTGGAGTTTCTTTTTGTCATGATGAGAACGTTCTGGAATTAGATAGTGACCTGATGTTTGCACAACATTGATAATATATTAAAAGTTACTGAATTGTGCACTTCCAAATGGTTAAATTGGTAGATGTTATGTTATATGAATTTTACCACATACACGGAATCAGTAAAAATGGACAAAAGACCTGAGTTGCCAATCTTCTTTATTAAAGAAGATATCCGGGGTGCCTGGGTGGCTCAGTTGTTAAGCATCTGCATTTTTTTTTTAAAGATTTTATTTATTTGACAGAGAGAAACACAGCCAGAGAGGGAACACAAGCAGGGGGAGGGAGATAGGGAGAAGCAGGCTTCCCGCCTAGCAGGGAGCCCGATGTGGGACTCGATCCCG
>PITA01014661.1:0-52864 GCA_004023965.1 Spilogale gracilis
GGACCTGTCTCTTACTTCTGGGGGCTGGGATGTGGGTGATGGCCTGAATGTGCTGTTCGGATAGGATTCTCTTACCTTATTGGAGAACGTATCCCACGTAGGCTGCCCGGGGGTGCACAGTTGCGCCGTCTTTGCTGACACTCGGTAGCCCGGTGCCTGCAACGTGCCCAGCAGATGTTCGGTGGCTCGGCGTCAGTCATCCTCAGAACTTGCCGCCAACAGGAGGTCATCCACATACTGCAGGAGGGTTACATCCGGGTTTTCATGCCGGAAGGCTTGGAGGTCTCAATGTAGTGCCTCATTGAACAGGGTGGGGGAGTTTTTAACCCCCTGGGGGAGTCATGTCTAGGTTAGCTGGCCAGTCTCTCCCTTTTTAGGGTCAGTCCATTCAAAGGCCAACAGGGCCTGGCTCACTTTAGCCAGTGGAATGCTAAAGAAGGCATCTTTTGGGTCCAGCACTGTACACATATATCTTTTGGGTGGGAGCCCACTTAGGAGGCTGTAGGGGTTAGGGACGGTAGGGTGTATGTCCTCAACCCACTTGTTGACTTCTCTTAAGCCCTGTACTGGCCTGTAATCCCCTGTCCCTGCCTTTTTGACTGAGAGTAGCAGGGTGTTCGCAGGTGACAAGGGACTAGGATCCCAGGCTGTTGGAGGTGTTTAATGTGGTTTTTAGTTCCCTTGTGGGCCTCTACTGGTATTGGGTATTGTTTTACCCGGACTGGAACAGCCTGGCTTTTTAGTTGGATTGTTCTTGACGGTTGGTGATTTGCCAGCCCTGGGGAATTACTTTGTGCCCACACGCCAGGGTATTCAACTCGCAGCTGGGAGAGGAGGTTCAGATTTGACGGTTGTGGTCTCTCCCCTAAAACCAGGTATTCTCCCCCCAAGCAAAGGGTAAGGAAAATTTTGCTGGGTTCGCCAGGGCCTTTAAGATTTATATTAATGGGGGGTGCCTGGGCGGCTCAGTTGGTTGAGCGACTGCCTTCGGCTCAAGTCATGATCCCGGAGTCCCAGGATCGAGCCCCACATCGGGCTCCCTGCTCGGCGGGAAGCCTGCTTCTCCCTCTCTCACTCCCCCTGCTTGTGTTCCCTCTCTGGCTGTGTTTCTCTCTGTCAAATAAATAAAATCTTTAAAAAAAAAAAGATTTATATTAATGGAAGCATGACTAGGAACGCGTGAGTGACAGTTCCCTTTCCTAAGTTCACTGTCTGTTCCGTAGTCCAGGAACAGAGCTGTGTCCCAGTTGCTCCTTGAATGAAAGTCTTTTTGTTATTTAGGGGGCCATTCGCTTGCTGGAGGACTGAGTATGTGGCCCCGGTGTCTACTAAAAGTCCACAGGCTTGCCCCCTGCAGTCAGTTTCAGCCTGGGCTCTGGGGACCGGCGGCAGAGCCCCGGCCATGTCAGTTGGTCCCCCGTTGGAGCACTGGTGCCGCTTTAGGCTTTTATTGGGGCATCTGCTTTTCCAGTGTCCAGTCTCTGCAGTAGGCACATTGGTCCTTTCCTGAGGGGGTCTTCTTTCTGTGCTCTCCCCCTTTCCTACTGAGTCCCGAGTTCCCTTTTCTGGTCCTGGCTGTTCAAGGGCTGCCACTATAACTTTGGCCATTTTTTTTTTTTTAGCCTGTGTATCTTCGGGACGGTCTTGATTGTTACAAACTTTCTGTGCAACCTCTATGAACTCCATTAACGGTTTCCCTCGATCCTTTGTAATTTTTCTTCTAATATCTAGGGTGGACTGGGAGACAAGGCAATATTTAAGGTCTGCCAATTTTCTGGGGCTTCAGGATCTATGGGTGTGTACGTTTGCTAGGCGTCCAGGAGCTGCTCCAGGAAAGCAGCGGGTGATTTCATCTGGGCCCTGAGTAACCACACTCACCTTAGATAAATTTGTGGGCCGCCTGGCAGCTGCCCGGAGACCCCCCAGCATAGTGCAGTGATAGGTGGTGGAGAGACTCCCTACTGTGCTCAGTGTTAGGGTCCCAGCTTGGCCTCTCAGTGGGGAAGACTCGTTCCAGGTGGGTGATTTCTGTAGGACTCCCATCAGGTCCTAAAATGAGTTTCCTGGCCTCCTGGTGGATGCGCTGTCTTTCTTCGGAGGTGAAGAGGGTTCGGAGGAGTTGCTGATAGTCATCCCAGGTGGGCTTTTGGGTAAAGAACACTGGCTCCAACAGGGAGATCAAACCCTGAGGTTTTTCAGAAAAAGGAGGATTTTGGTTTTTCCAATTATATAGATCATTGGTGGAGAATGGGACATAGACCATGAAGGGTCGGGGGTCCGTTCTCTGGCCTCCACCCCCCAGGATTGGAGCCTGTCTCAAGGGAAGGATTGGAGGAATGTGGTCTGGGCTGGGTCTTCCTCCAGGGCCATGGCCCAGGAAGAAGAGTCGGGACTTGTAGGCTGTTTATGGGGGAGCGGCATCTGATGCAGGTGGGGCTAACCTGGGAACCACTGGGTGCAGGGGCTGGTAAGAGGAATGGCTCCGTGTGTGGGCCGGGCTAAGAGGCCCTCTAGCATCTCGCCTTGGGCTCCTATGATAAGGCGGGGGCATGTCTGCGTCTTCTGGAGGGTTCTGTAGGACTGGGAGTGTTCTGTCAGGAACTGACTTAGAAACAAGAATGGAGGAGAAGTTAGAGGGTGAGGAGCCCCATGTCAGGGCCCTTTTTATCCAAGGTTGCTGATCTTCACGCTGGAGCCTCCAGGACACGGTGTATAGGATCTGATCTGGGTGGCCTGGAGTTCCGAAGATGATGTTCTGAACTCATCGTTACCGCCAGGTCGAAGGTCCCTTCAGGGGGCCATCCAGCCTTAAAGGTTGGCCATTCTAGGGAACAAAACATGGTTAGTTTCCCTTTGTAGACCCGGTCCCTAGACTTCTGGACTTCATCCTGAAAATCTTTAAAATAACAGAGGACTAATTCAAGAGGGGTTAGGGTGGAAAGGTTGGAACATTGCTGTCCCATTATTCTATGTATGGACAACACACTATAGAAAACAAGACAACAAAACAAATAAAATGAACTGGTGGGCCCAGAGGCAAGAGAACAGGCCAGTGGGCCTAGTGACATCTCACTGGGCCCCTAGGCCTAGGAGTTAACGCTGCGTCCAGCCTCCTATTGGCCCATATAGACGTGTACACACTACCACTTACCTCCGGAGGTGAACTGGAGTGCCTCTCAGGATCTGTGTATGGCGTTGTGAGTCTGCCCAAAGCTGCAGGCGCCAGGCCTTACCAAGGATTTCCCCAGACGAAGTGAAAGAACTTTATTGGCTGCTGGGGAGGGTTGGCCCCCGTATACTTGCTGACTCTCGAACTCCTAAGGCCGGTTGGAACTAGTGGTGAGGACTGAGCGCTGGATCCTGGAGAGCCCCCAGATGTTATAGGGCACACTCGTGGATCTCTGTGGACACCATAAGAGGTTAAATAATGAGAGGTTTATTATAGCTGGCCAGTGACCACTCGCTAGAGTCTGGTGTTTGCGAAGGCCCCGACCCTAGGGCGGTCTGGGTTTTTAAAGAGACGAAACCTGCCCTGGTGGGCACGTTTCTAAGGAAACGAAACAAACCCTGGTGGGTATGTTTCCAAAGGAATGGAACATATCCAGGTGGACATGTCTCCAAAGGAACAGATCATATCCATGTGGATATATCTCCAAAGGAACACATCCAGGTGGACATGTCTCCGTAGGAACAGATCATATCCATGTGGACACGTCTCCAAAGGAACTATCCAGGTGGACATGTCTCCATAGGAACAGATCATATCCATGTGGACACATCTCCAAAGGAACACATCCAGGTGGACACGTCTCCGTAGGAACAGAACATATCCATGTGGACATGTCTCCAAAGGAACTATCCAGGTGGACATGTCTCCATAGGAACAGATCATATCCAGGTGGACATGTCTCCATAGGAACCGAACATATCCAGGTGGACACGTCTCCAAAGGAACCATCCAGGTGGACACGTCTCCAAAGGAACCGAACATATCCAGGTGGACACATCTCCATAGGAACAGAACATATCCAGGTGGACACGTCTCCATTCAGTAGCAAAGCGACAGCAGTAAGCTTATTCTTTTACAGAAGCGGGAGTAGCTGGTTATGCACAGTAGCGCAGTGGGGTGATTTACTATTGCTTTGTAATCGGCCAGGGCTGGTTGGGTCTTTCCAGCTCCGAGCTCTGGGAAATGTTTATATCATTGGACTCACCTAGGGTCAGATGTCCTACTTAGCCTCACAACTGCCATTTTGGGTATCTGGTGACCATTTAACACTCTTCTTCTAAGGACAGCAGTTATATCAGGTTAGGACCTTCTGACTCTACTGTGTCCTTATCTTAACTACATCTGTAGTGACCCTATTTCCACATTAGGTAGCATTTGCAGATACTGTCAGGACTTCGACCTATTTAACTTGAGGAAGGAAGGCACAGTTCATCTCATAGCATGAAGTGATACTTTCCAGACTGCTCCTCTTTTGATACTCTTTTTTGTTCTTGAATCGTTGCTGGTGATGTAATGTTATCCAACCTCTGTTAGTTGTGGTTTCAACTGAAAACCAAGTTGTCCTTGGCAGTGTTATGATAAAAAGGAGTTTTCCTGTGCTCGAATTTGTACTTTCAAATGTATAACCATAAGATCTACCCAGATGCCGTTTTGTGGTTCTACCCTATTCAGATTTTTATTTGTATGGTTCATTTGCCTGCTTTGTGATTTGTCAGTCAAGTTGTATAAGAAATAAAGTAAAATTGATGTTAACAATTTTTTTATTAGAATTATCCAATGAAGAATGAGCACTTAATTTTTTTTCTTCACAGTTTTTAGTATATGAAGAAAACGGAGAGTAGTTTGTAACTTCTACAGATTCATTTTTCCTTTTCAGGTGATTATAATGTAGTGTTTTGCGGATCTCTGAAACATTCTTTCCTGTTTTTCTGTCATCTGACATTCCATGTGAAAACTGACCCATAAACTTGCTCACATTCAGATCATCGTTTCTAGACAAGGTTTCCGAATTTCCTTTGTGTAATTTGCTGATTGGAGGGACAGAGAGGGAGAGAAAGGGAGGTAGCTTAAACTCACATGGAAAGTTACTGAGCAGTTTTGGAAATAGTTTGATCAAGAGGCATGGAAGAAAATGGGAAATATTTTTATTGGGGAGAGAGCAAAACTGAATTATGCTTTAGGTGTAAAAGAATTATAAATTTCAGTCTGTATGGCAGGTTTTTTTCCACCAGTGAGATTTTAATACGGCGAATAGACTTTTCTTGACAATAAGAAAAGGATTAAATATTGTATAAAATGCTATCAAAGAGCAGACCTTATATCATCTTACCTACTGATACAGCCGGAGTTCCCGAGGCAGGCAGGGATCTCTTGTATCTATATCATGTTTTATGTATTCCAGGGGACTTCTTTCCTCCTCTCATATCTGAGAGTCCTAAGACTTTTTCTACAGTAAAGATATTTCGTGTTAATGCAGAAAAGTCTAATGAATCAGTCTGGGTTTGCTGTCTTCATTCCTGAGACCCCAATTTAGGAAGGTAGGCCCTGGTGTTTTTGAGTTGTCCTTTTGTTTTTTTGAATCTCTGTTCTTTATTACTGAAATAATCTGAAATGCAATTCTTCTGAAGTAAAAATCATCAAGTGTTAAATAATTGCTTGCATTTGTTTCATGAGCTTAGGGTCAAATCTGATCACTTCTTCCAACAGCTATCAAATATTCCTCTTTATTTCCACTACCACACAGTAATCCAGGATTTTGATATTTCTCTCTGATTATTTTTTTTAAGATTTTAAAAAAAAATTTATTTGACAGAGAGATCACAAGTAGACAGAGAGCCTGGAGGAAGCAGGCTCCCTCCTGAGCAGAGAGCCCAATATGGGCCTCCGTCCCAGGACCCTGAGATCATGACCTGAGCCGAAGGCAGAGGCTTCAACCCACTGAGCCACCCAGGCTCCCTTTGTTATGATTAGTATTATTTCATCTTTATCATATTTAGTTTTGTATACCTCCCTAACAATGTCATTTACCTCTATCAGAGGCCTCCAGTGATTTTCCTCTCCATGACCAGTCAAGTGTAAAATACTTACTCTTCCCCCTCCCACCAAATATTTTATTATACAAATTTCCAAATACACTGTGAGATATAGGAGTTTTTAAAATATATATTTTAGATATTAACCCCATATGAGATTTGCAGATATTTTCTCCCATTCAGGTCGGTCGCCTTTTCATTTTGTTGCTGGTTTCCTTTGCTGTGCAGAGCCTTTTTAGTTTGGTAGAGTTCACATGTTTATTTTTGTTTTTGTTGCCTTTCGCTTTCAGTGTCAAATCCAAAAAAACATTGCCAAGACCCTCTGTGTTTTTATCTAGGAGTTTTGACTGGTTTCAGGTATTATTTTCAGATCCTTAATGTATTTTGAGTTGATTTTTGTGTATGGTATAAGGTAGGTCCAACTTCACTCTTTTGCACAGAGCTGTCCGGTTTTTGCAGCACGATTTACTGAAGAGACTATCCTTTCCCCGTTGTATCTTCTTGGCAACTTTGTTATAATTAATTGGCCATATATATGTGGGTTTATCTCTGAGCTCTGTATTCCACTGATCTTCATGTCTGTTTTTATGACGGTACCATACTGTTTTGATTAGTGTGGCTTTGTAATACAGTTTGAAATCAAGACATATGATTCCTTTAGCTTTGTTCTTTTTCAAAATCGCTTTGGCTATTTGGGATCTTTCGCGGTTCCATGTAAATTTTAGGATTTTTTTGTTCTATTTCTGTGAAAATGTCGTTAGGATTTTGATAGATTGCTTTGAGCCTTTTATGTTTTTAATACTACAGTCTACCTCTTTTTCATATTGTGTATTCATAAAGAAATTATACTGGCTACAGTTATTTTTAATATTCTTTTCCTTTAACCTTTATAATATAGTTAAGTGTTTAATATACCACCCTATTTCAGAATTAGTTTTCTGAATCTGACAATATATTTACCTTTACCAGTGAGATGTATATTTTCATATGTTTTTATGTTTCTATTAGTATTTTTTTTATTTCAGTTCGAAGAACTCCTTTCAGCATTTTTTTTTTTTTTTTTTTAGCTGCACACTGACTCACTGCTCTCCCTTTCCCCAACAGGAGAGATCCCCAGCCTGCTCTTTCTCTGAGCTATGGAACCCTGGGGGGAGGGGTGATACTGACCAAGCTCCTCTTACCCACTCTAAAGTGTCCAGACTTTTCTTTTTCTTCCTTCAGTTTTTTTTCCTTCCTTCCTTCCTTTTTTTTCTTCCTTTCAGAAGTGTTGAAACTTCTCCTTTAGATATCTGGACTTGTGAAAAGACTTCCTTATCCACGAGGATCTGCCCAAGTTAGTGTTTTCCAGGTGCTGTAGCCAAGAAGGTTTGGAGGCCATTCATAGGCGCCTGCTGTTTCCATTGCCCGTGTTAGGTTCTGTCTGCCTGTTACCTGCTGCACAAGGCTCCTCCTGGGTCCCTTCATTCCAGAGCTCCTGTGGAGGCACTTGGGTTTGTGGAGAGGTGCCAGATTTTAGATGTGAAGGGACAGCAAAATGAGGGCCATCTTACGGGGCCATGCTGTTGACATCACTCTTCTTGCTGCTTCCCTCGGAATAGTGAGATGCCTGCTATTTCGTAGCTAAGTCTTCACCAGTGAGAGAGGTCTATGACATGCAGTCTCAGATGCTAACCCATGTCTGTTTTGGAGCAGAAGAACAGAACACCACGTGATTAGGGCCATTGTGGAAAGAGGCAGTAAAAACTTACCTTGATGCTGCCAACTGAGTAATAAATATTTTTTTACCTTTTACTAGCACCTTGAAAGCGCTTTACGATGTAGCTATCTCATTTCATATTCACAAACTGGTAAGATAGGTCTTTCTTGGTAATATCAATGATGAAAAGTTCAGAGAGTTTAGTATGGTGGCAGTAAATGGATTTGGGGGGGGAGGGGCAGGAAGGTAGTGAAGATGTAAAATTTAAGTCTTTGCTATACATAATAAATTTCTTATATATGTTTTAATTCCCCTTTTCAGCTTACATATTGCCTCAGGTAATTTTTTTTTTCTCTTTTAATAGCCAGACATGTGAGTTATATTTTTGGTGACTTAGCATATCTGAGAATAACTTCCTGTTGCCATCAAACATGTCAGAGAGGTCTCAGCATTTTCTTTCAAAGAGCTGGTAACATTTTGTTACTGTCTTCTAGAGTATAGTTTTAGAGATAAATTGAAGCTGGCCTGATCTTGCTTTTGTACACAACTTCCTGCCGGCCCCTCTCTCTTTGGCCTGTAGTCTCATGGATTGTGTTTTAATTCTTACAGTTCAAAAAAATTTGCTACGATTCACCTAGATTGATTTTTTTTTTTTTCATTTTTTTCAGTGGGGCAGGGACAGCAGAGGAGGGAGAGAAAGAATCTTAAGCAGGCTACATGTTAGCCCGATTCAGGGCTCTCTATCTCACAATCTTGAGATTAGAACCTGAGCTGAAACCAAGTTGGACACTTAACAGACTGAGCCACCCAGGTGCTCCTCTGTTCATCGATTCCCTCCCCCCCCAAAGATCTATTTATTTATTTATTTATTTATTTATTTATTTATTTATTTATTTGAGAGAGAAGAGTGTATGTGTGCATGTGAGCAGGAGGAGAGGGAGCAGCAGGCAGAGAAACAAGTAGGCTCCCCCCATGTGGGACTCGATTCCAGGACCTGAGTCAAAGGCAGACATTAACCAACTGAGCCAGCCAGGCACCCCTGTTCATTGATTTTTATGTGGAACATCCCAAACTATTTTGATCAACAAACTCAGAACATCTTTATTCATTTCAAAAGCATGTTCTTCAGATGTATCTTGGAGTATTTCTACTATTCTATTCTGATTTTTTTTCTTTTGGGAAATGGAATTCTTTTATTCATTCTTTATCATCTTCCTTCATATTTTTATCTGTTTTTTTCCTACAGATTCTTAGAGAAGTTTTCATGTTTGACATCAACATAAATGATCTTTTCTGAATGATCAGTTCACTTCTTTATTATTTCCCACACAAAATTTGTTACCACATTTCAAATTTTTACAATCAGTTTTTATCTTACCCATTTTTATTAGTCTCACTATGTCTCTCCTTCTGACTTTGTTTTTATTTCTTAGGGAAAATGGTTCCTTTTGGATATACCAAATAGCTTATAAATGTTTCCGTTGATGCCTGTAGGGAATTCTTTTCGGAAGACTGCTTTTTTGTTGAGCCTCAGGCTGATGGTACCTCTTTTCATTGTCAGATAATCTTTTTTTGTAGACCCTGGTTTTTATTTTTTATTCTCTTCTATATAAGGATAGATTTGTTCATAATCAGTGTTTGCCAACAAAGGATCTGGGTTGCCCTTGGCCCTGCTCTATTCACTCTTTTGAGTTCCTTTTTATATCTTCAGCTCTAAAGTGTGTTGTTTGTGTATATCCTCTTGCATATTCCTGTTGTTAAGTCTGCCACCTGGGGCAGCTTTTCTGGGCAGATACGGGATCTTGACTGGCTTTTCTTCATTGCCTTGCTCCCCGACATTCTGGTCAGAACAAGTATAGAGTGCCTAAAGCTCTCAACATGCATAACTTGCATGAGCTTCCCTGTCTCTTTCCTCACTTTATAAAGCTTTACTTAAGAAGATTACGCCTCCTCTATTACCGTGTGTTTGTGCCAGAACTGCCTTCCTCTCTGTTCCTGCCTGCAACACGCATTTTCTGGGCTTTGCAGTTTCCTTCTTAGTGTAGAAATACAGAAAGACAGTAAGTCCTGGGAAACAACCCTATAGCAGCCACCAGGATGTGCACCTGTGCAGTGCAGGAACTCCTGTGGCTTTGTAAGGGACATGATCTCTGTATTTCCAAGTCAGGTGGTAGATGACGGGCAAAGGATAAAGCATTTTAATTTATTTTTTAAAGATTTTATTTATTTGTTACAGAGAGAGCGCGTGCACGTGTGCACGCGTGCATGCATGAGCAGGGATAGGGGCAGTACCACCTCTGAGCAGGGATTCCTATGTGGCACTCAGTCCCTGGACCCCAGGATCGTGACCTAAGCCAAAGGTAGACAACTAACTGACTGAGCCACCCAGGCGCCCTAGGATAAAGCATTTTAGATGATCTTTCACATGTTCGATTCACATGTGCAGCATGTTTGATTTTTGTTCTTTGTGTATTGTGTTATTGTATCTTTCAATTTAATTCTGTTTTCATAATTAGAAATTCTTACCAGATTCTAGTTGTTATTAGTCTATATAAGTTTTATTATTGTGATCAGTAGAAAACATTTATTAAGTGTATATTATGTGACAACGCTGGTGTAAATGCTTTACGTATAGTAACTCATTTAACACTTTTGTGGGGTAGTATGATTATTACCATTTTAGAGGCATAAAGAAGTTGAGCACTCTACCGAATAGTACTTAGTATGTGGCATGATCAGGATTTGAGCCCAGGAATTGTCTATATATTTGCATATTGCACGTTTATATCCTTTTTTTTTTTTTTTGCATCTTCGTAGGCTCATTCTTCCACCCTCTCTCCTTTCCTCCTGCTCTTTCTTTCTCCTCTGACTTTATAAAAGGCTGTATCATGTACGGGCAACTAGATGCCATTCAAAAATAGGACCTTTTGTAAGATTTAGAATGCAGAATATAAAAAATTATGTTTTTGTATGTTTTAGTTCTTTAAGTATTGCTTTACGGTTACTTTATGAAACAAACTTTCAAAAGCATGATATAATTTGTTTAGATTGCAAGTTTATTGCACAGAATTAATTTGGTCTTTGTAGTTTTTAGTTTATTGGCCTTAGGTGAACACTAGCTGTGGCGATAATGTCTAACCGTTTTGTCTAACCCTCCCTAAGCATCTAACTTAAAGTAAGGAATGACTTAATTATCTAGAAGAATTAGATTCATTAAATTAGGACTGCCCAATATGGGTACCACTAGAAATACGGCTGTTGAGCACTTGGAATGTGCCTGGCCCAGATTGGGCTATGCTGGAAGGAGGAAATACACTCTGGGCTTCAAAGGCTGAGTATGAAAAAATATAAAATATTAATACTTAAAAAATACTACATATTGAAATGACAATATTTTTATTACTGGATTAAATAAAATATATTAGAATCAATTTTTCCTGTTTTGTTTTTATTTTTTTAATATGACTACTAGAAAATTAAAAATTACGTATATGGCTTGTGTTATATTTCTCTCTGGTATTCTGAAGTGTATAAGATATGATACCTCTTCTCTCAGGCTCTGGTAGCAAGAAAACAGATAAGCAGAGTGGTGTGGTAAGTGCTAGATAGGAGCTCATGCAGAAGAGAACTCGAACCAATTCTGAGGGGCCTGCAGAAGTTGACCTTTAAAGCAGCAGTGGCATTTTTTCCTTTTTACCTTCTTTTGAAGTCTCTAAGTATACCTTTTGGACCGAAGGGAATAAGAGTCAAAAGCTACTTTAAAAAGTGAGCATCTTTTTTCTAGTGGCATTGGTTCTCAGTCTACTGAAATGAGTCAGGGTTGAAGCAGAAGGCCTGAGTCTGCCCAGAGTGCACTGCCCCACCCTTCCCCACAGCTGGCTTAGACAGCCAGATTGATGCTGGTGTCCTTTGCTAAGTGTGGAACACAGGGCACTTTGAAATCTATTGAGTTCAAGGCGTCTGGGGGACATCTGGTTGGGGAGGAACATTAGCAATGGGATGATTGGAACCTGGAGTCCAAGAAAAACCTTGGCTGGCAGCACAGATTGAAGTTCGGTGAAGTCATAGGTAAGGTATGAGATATGCCTGTATCTCACCTTCCTGATACCCCTGGGAACAGGGAAGGTTGAGGAAAATGAATTAAAGAATGGTCGGAGAAGGAAGAGTTTAACAGGACAGGATGCTTTCAAGAAGCAGGCAAGTGTGCAGGTAGGGTCAAATGTAGTTAAGAGATAAAAAATAAAAAGACTGAGAGGGGCGCCTGGGTGGCTCAGTGGGTTAAAGCCTCTGCCTTCAGCTCAGGTCATGATCTCAGGGTCCTGGGATCAAGGCCTGCATCAGGCTCTCTGCTCAGTGGGGAGCCTGCTTCCTCAGCTTTCTCTGCCTGCCTCTCTCTCTGCTTGTGATCTCTCTCTCTGTCAAATACATAAATAAAATCTTAAAAAAAGAAAAAGCTCTAAGTGATCTGATTTCTAAAAAAAAAAATTAAAAAAAAATAAAGACTGAGAAATGTTCATTATCTTTAATAATGATGAGGTAATTAGGAAGAAAGTTAAGTTCCCTGTAAGTATTGGGTTGGGTGGCAAAGCCAGACTGCAAAATGTTGAGGAATTAATGGGAGCTAAAAAGTTGGAGACAATGAAGATTATTGTTTGGTAGTGAAAGAGGCAAAGATGGGAAGACTCATGGTAGCTAGGGGGACATATTTATATTTAGCATATGACTGTGTGTGTGTCTGTGTTGTTTGGGTTATAAATCCATTATATGCCCTGGAATCTAGTGTAGAGTCATTTAGTTTAATGCATTTAAGATCTCTTATTCTACACGATACTTTATCACCATCATTTCCCAATTCTCCAAACATTAAATCTACATGAGAGCCTGATTTTACCTGGGTTTAGATGAACTAAGGCCCCTGGGCATGTCTTGGTGGAAGGACCATGGGCTTTACAGTCCACTAACCTGTAATTCATGTCTAGATTCTGACTTGTTAGCTGTGTGATCTTGAACAAGTTAATTGTCACTTCTGACCGGTTTTTCTTCATTTTGGAAATGAGGGTAATATGAGATATCTACTCTTTATAGGGCCAGTGTGGGATTCACTGAGAAAACATGGCAAGTATTTTGTACGGTACCTTACACGAAGTAGGCATTCAGTAAATGCTAGGTAGAAAAAGAGCAATTTCATATGTCTTACACGCCAACACTACAGTCTCTATAATTTGATTTAGAATAGTATGTGTGATATAATGTCATAACTTTAAATAAGAGCAAGCATGCTCAATTGAAATTGGAGTGGAAAAAGTAGCCTTTGAATAAAACGTGTTTCTTTTCTTGCTCCCTCCCCTTTCCAATGCAGGTCCTGAGGGAATCTAACAAATTAGCAGAAATGGAAGAACCACCCTTGCTTCCAGGAGAAAATATTAAAGACATGGGTCTGTAATGTTATTTTTTGTTGAATTTCCTTCTCCTTTCTGCGTGCACAATCTATTCAGTACTCACCGTGTGTAGAGAACAGGTTCACTGTCCAAGACCCCTCCTGCCTGGCAGCACTCCTACTGCCACCCATCCCCGCATTTAGGGTGTCCTCTATGCCCTGAGCCACTACACCTGCCGGTTGTGTTTGGAGCTGGACTATTGGGAAACATGCAAATTGAACTGTGTTCTGCTGCTTCTCTGGGTTGATTTACATTCATTGAAAGTAGGGGGCTTTTTTTTTTTTTTTAACTGTTGCTGAATTTTCAAAAGTTTTTCATTATTTTGAATGACTGCAGTAAGAAATTGGTTTGCCTAGAGAAAACATAGGATTGTCACTTTGTGCAAGTAATTTTTCTTAAAATGCATTCATGGGGCGCCTGGGTGGCTCAGCTGGTAAGCGACTGCCTTCGGCTCAGGTCATGATCCTGGAGACCCGGGATCGAGCCCCACAACGGGCTCCCTGTTCCGCGGGAAGCCTGCTTCTCCCTCTCTCACTCCCCCTGCTTGTGTTCCCTCTCTCGCTGTGTTTCTCTCTGTCAAATAAATAAAAATCTTAAAAACAACAAAAACAAAACAAAAGAACAAAAACACGTTGATTCTTTCAATTTCCTTTATTTCTGTCTACTCTGAATAAACTTGTGTCAGTTTTTGGATGAAGATATTGCATCTCCATTGCAAAGCAAGCTGTTTGCATGTAGGTGCTTTTCTTTTGCAGCCTAAAGATCTAAGCATTAGCTTACTGTATGGACTGGTGACAAGTATTTAAGATCTATATTTTCTTTGTCCTCATACTTTTACTTTATTAAATCTGTGTGGTAATCTACAAAATACCATAGTTTTTGAGGAGTAAAGTAATGTGTTAGGAGAATAAATGGCTTCTTAACCAGAGAAACACTACCTTCCATTTTATTATCAATTTACAACATGGGTAGAAGAGGAACCAGGGAGGGAAATTGAGGAGGGAAGAGAGTGTGATACAGTGTGAACTAGAGAGAGCCAGACTGTGTACTTACCTTTGTCCTGGTAGGTCCTTTACTTCTTTACTTCCGTATTTTGGATTCCGTTCTTCCTGTGCATTGAGCACCATCTCACCATCTTTGCCCATCTCATGGATACTCACATGCCTCTGTTCCTTGAACCTTTTCTGATCGCACAGCAGAATGGGCTTCCCCTTCATTGTATTACTTAGCATATGATTCTGTGTCTCTTTCTGTACAGGTTGCATGCTCTCGTCTATTACTCGTTTGTATATATTTTATATCCTTACAGATAATGTATTTTCAAGGTCATTTTAGTCTACCTCACAGAAAATATGGCTTCTTCCCCTGTGAACTCAGTGAAAATTTGAGAGGGTTAGTAAATCTAAGCTCTTTTGGTACCACTAGGCTATGTTGGTATTGCAAAATTGAGAGGAATACCTGATATATTTCGAAATAGTCTGTCTTGACTTGATGATATGCAAAAATGACATTGACTGTAAAGTGTAAGGCTAGAATAACCATATGTTAATTCCTCGAGAAAAGTCATTTGATTTTTAGTTGGCCTAATGTAAATCTTCAGTTTAGTTTTGAAGTTAGAGTAGTGGTAGGAACATCAACAGCAGGCTTTAAGGAAAGAGCAGCCTCAGAGTATTGCAGCTTGGGCATATCAGAAATAGAGATAGCCCCAGACTTTAGTATTTCATCTTTTAACACAGGAATCAGATGGCACTAGGTTAGTGGCTTAGCTTTGCATGATGTGATGGAAAGAGATTTGAATTTGTAGTCAGAGGAACTGCTTTCAAGTCTAAATTTGAAATATTAGGCTCTTTGTTATACTTCTCTGAGCCCTGGTATTCTCATCTAAAATTTGTAGGTGTATTCTCATCTAAAATTTGTAGGTGTAATTATAGGTCTTATTGTACAGGGTTTTTTATGAAGGTTAAAGGAAGTACTCGGGTGAAAATACAAACTCTGAAGTGCAAGGCCATCAGTGCTGGTTTTGCTGGTTGTTACTACTGTCATTTGCTCTGGTATGGTTCTCGGTCAGAATCTGTGTACTTGGTGCGAACCCTGCTAAGCAGATTCTTTCTTCAGTGTGATTTAGCTGCCCCTAGACAGGGAAGGAAGGATAAAGGGGGCAGAACAGATGATCAAGGATAATAGTAACATGGATAGAAACCCTTACATATGTATAGTACTTTCACGAATATTCTCTCATGATTTAGAATAAAAGCTAAGATGTAACAAAAACATGGGGCTAAGAGGGACATATTGAGGCAGCTTATAGGATAATGAGGTTGATTTTTCTTGTGTGAATAAGAAAAGTGGCCCTGGAAAGAATCCAGAAATGTTTCAGTAACATTGAATAAAGCCTTTCTACTTGAAGTAAAAATTTATAAGAGCAAGAGAGTGTAAGTGAGGCAAGTTTGTGTATCTTTCCATAATGATGGGTTTATTTAATTTAAAAGCGTCCCTCTAAATGAAACATGCATTGGAAACAGCGATTTAAAAAATGTAGCTCATACTTGAACATTCCTGAGGGAACTGTTTTGAAGGTTAGAAATGTTTGTTATAAGATCAGTCTCATTTCAGATTCCGTACAAAGTGTTCAGTCCATCACAGTGGAGAGTAAAAAGCAAAGTCAGGAAGTTGAAATACTTTATTAAATGCATCTTGTGTCCCTGCATTTTCCAGAAGCCCCTTGGAAAGTTCTTAGCAATTTGTTGCTCCTAGTTGTGCCTTACTTTCTGGAGTGATGAAAGCTATTCCTTTATTTGCTCATTTGCTGCTATAATGACATACCAGGGACTTATGAATATTTTAAGATGTAAAAAAGTTTGTAGTGGGCATTGTGGATTCTACCATATTAAATACTATTTTGACCTAGTGGTAGCTGAGTTATCCTGCTTAATTAATTAAATGTTTTAAAAAGCATTATACTGTGTAGATCCATCATTTATCATTTAATAGAACAATACTTGTGATGGTTTTTCTACAAAGTTTGACATCAGTTGCTTGGTCAGGAATATAATATCCATTATTTTAGTATTATCTTTCCAAGAAATTATATCTCCTATACATTGCATTTCTCCTACAGTATTTTCCCCATAAGTGTAATCAGGTCAGGAGTTTCTGGTATATATTTCAGATACATTTATTTTTTTTTACTTATCTATCTATCTATCTATCTATCTATTTATTTATTTCTTTTTAAAGATTTTATTTATGTGACAGAGAGAAACACAGCCAGAGAGGGAACACAAGCAGGGGGAGTGAGACAGGGAGAAGCAACCTTCTCACCGAGCAGGGAGCCCAATGCGGGGCTCAATCCTGGGACTCCAGGATCATGACTTGAGCTGAAGGCAGAGGCTTAACCAACTGAGCCACTCAGTTGCCTCATATATTTCAGATACATTTTTTAGAGAATGTTGACAAATTAGATTGACCAGAAGACAACCGACAGATTGATGAGGTGATCTAGAAACTACGGTGACTGGTGGCTGTGGCTTGAGACATCTACAGTTGTTAACCACCATTACTGCTCACCTGCCACGCGCCACTCCAACTCCCACACGTGTTTAATCCAGCAGGGGTAGTGGCTAGCCTTGTCTCCTGTCAGAGGGCAGGGCTTATCTCTACCTCTTCAGTCCCTCCCAGATTTCTGCATGTTTGGAAGCCTGGATTTGGCTTCTGGGTTCTGTGGGAACATTGATCCCATGATTTTTGAGCATAGGTTAGAACAGCAGTCAGAATTTTAGTAAATTTCACTTGTGAAACGATGAGAGTGCAGTTTTTAAGAGTGCATGATATATAGTGAATTGTGGACTCTTTGCTTTTGCAGCCAAAGACGTAACTTACATATGTCCATTCACTGGTGCTGTCCGAGGAACTCTGACTGTCACGAATTACAGGTTATATTTTAAAAGCATGGAACGGGTAAGACTTGTTGGATTAGATCTTTATATACATCTGTATGTTCTCTGCAGTTTTGTTCATTTTGATCATTTTTAATTAAGGCATTTCTAATTAAGATAATTGTACAGTATCAATTGCTCGGTTTTAATTACTTTTTTCTTCCTTCCTTTAGGATCCCCCATTTGTTTTAGATGCCTCTCTTGGTGTCATAAGTAGAGTAGAAAAAATTGGTGGTGCTTCTAGTCGAGGTGAAAATTCTTATGGACTAGAAACTGTGTGTAAGGTAAATGTTATATTTATGCCATTTTATTTGGTTTGAAAAGCTTTCTATTAAATAGAGCCTGTGTGCAGAAACTGGTTTCCAAACTGTCAAATACATTTCATACTGGAACATTATTCTAGAAGACAGCAGTAGTATTTAGGAGTAATAAAAGTTGATCTATCATGAATTAGGCTTGAATTCTTTCAGACCCAGTATGAGGCACTTTGGCATATATGTGTGTAGGTATGCATATGTATATATGCCTCATCTTTATCCATTCATGTACTGATGGATACTTGGGCTGCTTCCATAGTTTGGCTGTTGCAGATAATGCTGCAATGAATGCATGTATCTGTTCCAGTTAGTGTTTTTGTATTTTTTTTTTTTGTAAATACCCAGTAATATGATTACTGGATTGTAGGGTAGTTCTATTATTAAATTTTTGAGGAACCTCCATACTGTTTCCACAGTGGTTGTACCATTTTGTATCCCCACCAAGAGTGCATGAGGGTTTCTTTTTCTCCACATCCTCACCAACACTTGTTGTTTCTTGGCTTTTGATTTTAGTCATTGTGACAGGTGTGAAGAAATACCCCATGTGGTTTTGATTTGATGATGTCTGACTTGTATTCCCTAAATGCTCTGATACTTGAATGAAATGTAAGATTTTTACACTTTCGTCATTCTGTTCAGTTATAGACATTTCATCTCTGGTGCCACTTCAGTAGGTTGCTGTTCTTATTGTGGCCTGATTAACACCATGCACATTTCAATTCTAGATCACCTTATTTTTTCTCCCCTGCTCTTCTGCTAGTGCCAGAAGTGAAAGACAGCACACGGCGTAACTTTCACATTACTCTCTTACGCTAATCTTAGTAGTTCTGTAAATTTAGTAATAAAGATAATGACTTAGTAATTATTTTTATGTATTTTCCTTCATAGTCAGAAGGGCTCTCCGAATATAATAGCTGTCAACCGTGTGTCGAGCACGTTGTCTCCTGATCTTTTTTGTAAACTAATAGTTAATACAGTAGACTATGAGAGACATGAAAGAGGGAGACTTTGAAATCTTCATCATTTTAAATACAGTTTTTTCCATGGAACAAGACCATTTTTGACAAGCCCAAACATTTATAGGGTCCTGTGTATGCTACTTTTAGGTAACCCTTTGATTAACAGACTGATTATGAATATCTCTACTAGTTGTAAAGGTATTTACTGAGGAAAAAACAAGGTATCAGCCTAGTATCTGCAAGTTTGTCTTAAAATAAGGTAAAGCTAGCGTCCTAGTTTTTGATCAGATTTGTAATAGAATGTCCTACTTGTTCATGTACTGCAGATGCGTTAGAGTGCAGTGTTCCTGTATTCAGTTTTACAGAGTGGGGTATAATAAAGCTATTTTGAATTCTGCTTCGATTAAAACACTCAGATAAAATGAATAGTCTTGAAATTATTCTTAATCCCCAGGTTTTTCTTGGTGCAGTTCAGATGTCAGTAAACCAGAACATGAATATCTACACTGAGCCTGAGCACAGAAAATTACTGGAGGACAAATAACAAAAGGAAGCCTGGGGCTTTAGATCTGACTGTAGACCAGGACGATGCCAACCAAACATTTGAGAGTTCATCTTCCAGGAGGTGTTTGATGAACTTGGGCGTGTTGAGGAGGAAGAGATTTCAGCAGAGTTTGATTCTGTCAGTCCAGTAGCAGGAAACTTAGGAAGATCCAATGAAAATGAGCCCTGGGAAGGGATCATAAATAGGAAAGTTATCACCAGGCATAATGGGAACAAAGACACTTATGAAATATAACAAGAGCTACTCAGGTTTTTAGTAGGGAAATTCATGACAAAAAAAAAATGGCTTTCACAGAAAAAGGTTCTATACTGAGCTGTGTCTCAGTCATGATAGTGAGCTTCAGATATAGTATCTCTTATCAGATAGTCTCTCCTTTACTGGTCTATCTCGAGTAAATAAGAAGAAGGAAAATTTCTGTCCTCTGAATTTTGCCTTGTATTAGAGTGCCTTGTGGAGTTGTTGTGTTTTTGTTTTTGTTTTTTTTCTTTCACTTAGGCATTGTGATATCCCTGCCTCCAGGAGCTGTTATCTTATTTTTGTATCCCACATTCACAGATCTTAATATTTTACAAGATAGTTCCAAGTTAGCTTAGGTATTTCTGAACTAAAAGGTGAACAGGGATGGATAACTGGGATCCTAAATCTTTTCTAGGATATTCGGAATTTACGGTTTGCTCATAAACCTGAGGGGCGAACAAGAAGATCCATTTTTGAGAATCTAATGAAATATGCATTTCCTGTCTCTAATAACCTGGTAAGATGTTTTTTTATCTTTGAAAAACGTGTATTGTAATTTTGGGTATAGTGTAAAGAAACTTGTCTAGGCTACCTAGAATCTACATTTGTGATCCTACTCTGCCATTAAACTGGATACATAGTTTAGGTTTACTCTTATCTCTTGGAGTAGTTTCTTTTAGGTATGAAAAGAGAAGGCTGGACTAGCTGATTTCTGAGGTCCATTCCTGCTCTCTGACATTCTGTAATTATATGATCTTTCTATAGAGGGCGTTCCCATGATGAAAAGCTATCTATAGTCTTCATTAGGATTTGAAATCTCCTTTTTATTTTTTTTTAAAGATTTTATTTATTTGAAATCTCCTTTTTAATTAGGAGCCGAGAGTAAAGTCTAGCAGTTTTAGGAGCAAAGAGTGGGCCAAGAAATACTGGCTGAGTTCCTGCTATTTGCTAGCAGTGGTGCTCCCCATTAACATTATATAATCTAACTTCCACATTGGCCCCATGGTGGTAAATACTATTTATCCCTATTTTAGAGTTGAAACTAGGGGCAAGTAAGTAATTAACTCAAGGACACAACTAGTAGGGTAACTTTTGTAATCAGTACTGTTTTTTTTGACTCTCGTTTGAATGTTTTTCATCATATTTGTTTCTATCCTTCTGTCTACAAAGATGATAGATTAGATTTTTTTTTTTTTTGGTACACTGATGGCATGCCAAAAAGTAATATGTTTATTTAGTATGTTTTAGAAAATATAGCATTAACTTCCGCTGTTTAACTGCTGAATCTGTGATGTCCAAGTACTTGATTTTATCAGATGTCTTTTGTTATGTAAAGCCTTTGGTTATTTAGAAGGAAACTAAACAGCTTATATCTGAAGGAAATATGCTGACATGTTAGCATTTGATACATTTTGGTCGTGGGCCTCCTTGCTTTTTTCTATGTGTTTGAAAATACAAGAAAAAGTGTGTTTTCAAAATTACAAAGTAAGAGCCAAAACAGCAATATAAAAAAAGGTGCCACTACAAAATACCCTTGCAGACAAATAAAAACTTTGGGTATGATAAGGATTCATTTCTCATTCATGACCTTGTGAAATGCCTTTTTGTAGCTATTAACTGTTTACTGTTTTGTAGCCTCTTTTTGCTTTTGAATATAAAGAAGTATTCCCTGAAAATGGGTGGAAGCTATATGACTCTCTTTTAGAGTATAGAAGACAGGTATGTACTTTTGTCTTTTGGTTTTAATATTTTGTATTTTCATTCCAACAAAAAACTTAAAGGTAGAATTATATAGCTTTATATAGTTGTGTAGGTTTTGTTGTTTTAATGAAGGCTATTCTTGATTCCTTGTTTACCTTTCAGTTTCTTTACACTGTTTTGAGACTGTTTTAGCGATCTTTTAGTAACCTTATCTAAGAAATAACAAGTAAATCAGCTTCTTAAAAAATGTTTAATAATGGTAAAAATCAAATGGTAAATATATTTACAATTTAGTATTCTTATATGCCATTCAACATTATTCACTTACCTTTTTCTCTTTGGGTATCCTGTAATAGAATTTTGAAAAAAAATTCATAGAGTTCTGCTCATAACTTAGCTCCCATATTCATCATCATTAGCTAAGAGGGAAATTCAAATCAAAACCACACTGAGATACCACCTTACACCAGTCAGAACGGTCAAAATTAATAATCAGGAAACAACAGGTGTTGGAGAGGCTGGGGAGAAAGGGGAACCCTCTTACACTGTTGGTGGGAATGCAAGTTGGTGCGGCCACTTTGGAAAACAGTGTGGAGATTCCTTAAAAAAAATTAAAAACAGAGCTACTCCGAGCCTCAAACTGCACCACTACTGGGTATTTACCCCCAAAGATACAATGTAGTGAAGAGAAGGGCCATATGTACCCCGATGTTCATAGCAGCAATGGCCACAATCGCCAAACCGTGCAAAGAGCCAAGGTGCCCTTCAACTGACAAATGGATGAAGAAGATGTGGTCCACATATACAATGGAATATTATGCCTCCTTCAGAAAGTTAAATACCCAACTTTTGTAGCAACATGGACTGGATTGGAGGAGATTATGCTGAGTGAAATAAACCAAGCAGAGAAAGTCAAGTATCACATGGTTTCACTTACTTGGGGAGCATAAGGGGTGACATGGAGGACAGTGGGAGACGGAAAGTAAATGGGAACTGGGGTAAATCAGAGAGGGAGATGAAGCATGAGAGATTTTGGACTCTGAGAAACAAACTGGGGGTTTTGGAAGGGAGGGAGGTGGGATGCGTGAGCCTGGTGGTGGGTATTGAGGGCACGAATTGCATAGAGCACTGGGCGTGGGGCATAAAATGAATCTTGCACTGATAAAATAAAATTATTATCAAAGAAATTTTGAAAGTTTTAGATTTTCATAAAGGATACGTTTATACAGAAAATGTTAACAAATCAAATATGATAGAATACAAAAGAGGTGGGTTGGTTTATATGAGCAAATCTATCTGTGATTCAGCACAGTAAGAGATGAAAGCAGAATTCAGTCTGGAAATCTGTGTGACAGTGTGTCCTCCTCCCTATTGCCTCTTAGGACACCACTTCCCAGAGCCCTTTGCTGGATATTTAAACTCTACCTAAAACAGTCCTTAACTTTCTGCATGTTCACTCTGCTTTCTTGAGAATTTAAGTTCAGACACATTGGTTGTTTCTTTGGTAATCATTAGATTTGAGATGCAGATTATTCTAGAATTCAGATATGAAAATAAGCTGTGATTTTTGTATGTAGATTTCAAACCGTGCATTTGAATTGTAGAGCTTCTAATATAAGTTTGTTTCACAAAGCAAGGAAGAGTAAAAATCTACCACTCGAGAACTTAAGATATCCAAGTGATTTAAAGTATCGTTTGTGGCTCAGTAGCGTGTGGCCAGTAAAATTGAGACTTTCTTATTCAGTTTTAAAGCCATCAGCTTGTCAAAGTATGAAGCAGAATATGCAATAAGTGAATCAGCTAGAAATCATGAGTCTACAAGTTAACACTGCAAAGTATTTGCTAATTCAATAAGCCAATGTCAGAATTAGGTGGGAAAGCAATCAGAAAATCTAGAGCATCTAACAATGTCCTGAGAATTGGCAAAATGAGGAATATTCTCTAAGAATCTGGGCAAAAATTGCCCTCAACATAGAACTTTGGAAAGCAGGTGAGATAATTGTGTCCACAGAAAAGAAATAAGTTATTGTGGAAAAGAGAATATAAGTTAAAGAGTAAATAACAACTATACCCCAGGGCACCTGTGCTTTATGATCTTTGATTTACTAGATCAATTTTTACTTTTTCCAGCAAAGCTAGACACTTTGTCTCTGAGGCAGCGAAGTTAAAGTATAGTGTAGAGAACACTGTATTTCTTGTGGTTAGAAGACTCAGGTTTGGGGGTTGATTTTGATGTTAAGTTTATTACAGAAGAAAATGAACATAATTTTTTAATATAAACCTTAAAACTAAAGATGACTCATCAGAGTATTCCTTTTTTTTTCTTTTCAATTAAAAAGTTAAAAGTGGTAACACGCGCACTCTGTATAAAATTCAGAAGTTGAATTTGAATTGAAAGGTGGGTGTCCCTTCTAGTACAACCTTGTCCCCTAACCACCCCAGTTCCTCTCTCTTAAGGAAATAATGTTGCTGGTTACCTATGTATGCTTTCAGAGATTTTATGCCTTTGTTTTCATTTAATATATTTTGGAGGATACATACCATCTCAGAACATACAGACCTGGGAATTCTTTTTTACTTTTAATTTGAGGTATAATTCACATACCATAAAATGTACCACTTTAATGTATGGTCCACTGGCTTTTAACATATGACAAAGTTGTGCAACTCTTACCACAAATTCCAGAGCATTTAGAAGACTGAGTTTGCATCATATCTCTAGCTCTTATTTAGTTCTCAATCTTAGGTATGTGTTCTTGAATGAGTCATTATGTCCCAGTGCTTTTATTGTTTACATGGTCATACAAACTCCTTTATAGAAATGTGTGAAGGATTACTAATATACAGGAAGGTATTTTATTAACCAAAGAAATCTGTCCAAGTGATTATTACTGTTTTTATTATTTTTTAAAGCTCTAAAAATAGATATCATGACTCTGAGCTTCATTATATGCAGCCACTAAAACATGAAAGCCACATTAATTCTGTAGACCTATACATTATAGTGCTGATCATACATTATTTTTAATGGACAAAAGTATGAATAAGTATTTAAATTTGTTATGTAGGAGAGTGTTTCTTTAATTTACTCTTGATGCATATAGTGATTGTACAGAGGACCCTTGAAATTTGTGGATAAGATCAAGAAAAATCAAGTTGCTAAAATAGTTAAAATCAGTCTTAAGGAAATTAACATGGTTTTTTGCAGAAATATTCAGTCATAAGGTAGATAAGCTTAACAAATTTGGAAAACACTCAATTCCAGTCAAGGAAAACATAATATATCCTCAGCACTGGAATGTAAATAGCTAAGGAAAGCTATAATCCAGTAATTGGGTTGTAACTTGATTCTGACAGTTGGATACATTAACGGAAGGACAGCGACTTGCAGGGAGATTATAAAAATGTCTGCTAAAGATCAGTAGCTGTCAGTATGTCCTAGCACTGTCTACAAAGCGTGTATGCTGCTCAACTCCGCTGTGTGGTTTGGAAGGCAGTTCCTTCAGTGGAGATGGGTAGACCGCCTTATCGAAGATAGGGACACAAGAGCCATTAGTGTAACTTAAGTCAGTGTTTCTCCCCCCACCCGCCAGTTTCCTGAAGAATGTAACACAATCCCACTGGTAATAATGGTTCTCCCTGGGAGTGATTTTTTAAGGCCATGAGAAGGGGTGAAGAGATGACAGGGTTGGGGCTGGTACATCAGGATCTCAGGTGATGTGTGCCTCTCCGGTCATCTGACTATCTTAGCTCTGACTCTGTTTTCTAAGAAAACTTGAGAAACTAATTTTGCTTCTTATGAAGGATTTCTTGTGGTTCATTGATGTAGTCAGTAATCATTCCTTCCTTCACTCATCCATCCACCCATCCATCTAATTTATGTATCACTGCATATACTAGTGGCTTAATCTATGAAACTGGAAGACACCATACGGACTTCCAAAGAGCATATAATTAGTGGAGGATTCAGAGAAGTAAACTGATGATTAAAATATACAGTGATGAATACAGTGACTGGTATAGCAGGTACCCCAGTGAGAGAATATGAAGTTCCTCTGGGAACTGAAAGTATTGCGACAGTCTTGACTAAAGTCTGGGGTGGCAGGAGATCAGACTGGGGAAAGCTGAAATGGAAGGGCTGGGCTTTGCCAAGTCCCATAAAGGAATTTCTTTCTCAGTTTTATTAAGAAATAACTGACCTACATCACTGTGTAAGTTTAAGGTACATGACATGATGGCTTGATTTACATATATTGCAAAATAATTACCAGAATAGGTTCAGCTAACATTCATCTTTTCATAGTAGACAGAATAAAAAGAAAGGGAAAAAAATTCTCCTTTTGAGGAGAACAAATAGGATTTACTCTCAGCAATGTTCCTGTATATCCTACAGCAGTGTGAGCTATAGTCATCATGTTGTCCATTACATCCCTAATAATTACTTCTCTTATAATGGAAGTTAGTACCTTTTGCCCCCTGACCACTTTCCTCTGACTTTCCCTGTCCCAACCACAAGTCTGTTCTCTTTTTCTAGCATTTTCTGTGAGTTTTTTTTTTTTTTTAACATTCTGCATATAAGTGAGATTATACAGTATTTTCTGTCTGTCTTGTTTCACCTAGTGTAATAACCTCAGGGTCATCCTGTGTGGTCGCATATGGTTAAGTTTTCCCTGCTTTTCATGGCTGAGTGGTACTTCATCGTGTAAGTGCACCACAACTCTTTATCCAGTCCTACACTTCCATCCATGTCTTGGCTATTGTAAATAATGCTGCTTTGAATACAGGCAGTGCAGCCATCTTTTCCAGTTACTGTTTCCGTTTCCTTTGGATATATCTGCAGAAGTGGAATTGGATGATATTGTAGTTCTGTGTTTGATTTTTTTGCTGTGTTACATCACTTTCAGGTGTATAACATTGTGATTTGGTTTTTACTGCTGTTGCATGAGTTCTTTATATATATTGGATATTAATGCTTATCAGATACACAGTTTACAAATTTTTATTTTTCATTCCATAGGTTGTCGTTTCACTTTGCTGATGATTTCTTTGCTGTGCAGAAAGTTCTTAGTTTGATGTAGTCCCACTTTTTTTTAATTTGTTTCTTGTGCTTTTGGTGTCATATCTAAAAAATTGTTACTAAGGTCCATGTCAGGGAACTCTGTTCCTGTATTTTCTTCTAGGGTTTTCATGTTTTCAGGTATTACATTTAAGTCTTTAATTCATTTTTTTTTTTTTTTAAGAAAGAGAGAAGAGGGACAGATAATCTTTTTTTAAAGATTTTTATTTGTTTATTTATCTATTTATTTATTTATTTGACAGAGAGAGAGAGAGAGAGAGAGAGAGAGAGAGAGAGAGAGAGAGCGCACAAGCAGAGGGAGCAGGAGGGAGAAGCAGACTCCCCTCTGAGCCGGGACTATGATGTGCGACTTGGTCCCAGGACCCTGGGATCGTGACCTCAGCCAAAGGCGGATGCTTAATGACTGAGCCACTGAGGAATCCCATTTTTTTTTTTCTTTTAAGATAGAATCTTAAGCAGGCTCCATGCCCAATGTAGAGCCTGACAAAGGGATCATTCTCAAAATCCTGAGATCATGACCTGAGTTAAAATCAAGAGTCACATGCTTAACCAGCTGAGCTACCCAGATGCCCCTAGTCTTTAATCCATTTTGGGTTAATTTTTGTGAGTGGTATAATACATGGGTCCAGGTACATTCTTTTACAAGTAAATATCTAATTACCCAGCACCATTTGTTGAAGAGATTATCTTTTCTCCATTGAGATATTTGCTCCCTTGTCAGATATTAGGTGACTTATCTACGTGTGGGTTTATTTCAAGGCTCTTGATTCAGTTCTGTTAGTGTATTTGACTCTTTTAATATGCGTACCATACTGTTTTGATCACTATGGCTTTATAGTGTAGCTTGAAATCAGGAAGTGTAATATCTGGCTTTGTTGTTCTTTCTTAGGATTTCTTTGGCTATTCAGGCATTTTTTGGGTTCCAGATAAATTTTAGGAGTATTTTTTCTACTTGTGTAATAAATGCCATTGGAATCTTGATAGGGATTATATGATTCATAGATTGCTTTATTATTTATTTGTTTATTTTTTAAACTTTTTCTCACCAAAGCACATACCCTCCCCAGTGTTCATTACCCAGCCACCCTTACCCTTCACCTCAACCCCCCGAAACCCTCAGTTTGTTTACTGAGATTAAGAGTCTCTTACGGTTTATCTTCCCCTCTGGTCTCATCTTGTTTCATTTTTTTCTCCCTACCTTCCATGAACCCGCACCCTGCCTCTCAGATTCCTCATATTAGAGAGATCATAATTGTCTTTCTCACTGACATATTTCACTCAGCATAATACCCTCCAGTTCCAGCCATGTTGTTGTGAGTGGCAGGATTTCATTCTTTTTGATGGCTGCACAGTATACACCACATCTTCTTTATCCATTCATCTGTTGGTGGACATCTAGGTTCCTCCCATAGTTTGGCTATTGTGGACATTGTTGCTATAAACATTTGGGTGCATGTGCCCCTTCGGATCACTACATTTTTATCTTAGGGTTAATACCCAATAGTGCAGTTGCTGGGTTGTAGGATAGCTCTGTTTTCCACTTTTCGAGGAACCTCCATACTGTTTTCCAGAGTGGCTGCACCAGCTTGCATTCCCACCAACACTGTGGGAGGGTTCCCTTTTCTCTGCATCCTTGTCAAAACCTGTCGTTTCCTGATGTGTTAATTTTAGCCATTCTGACTGGCGTGGGGTGGTATCTCACTGTGGTTTTGACTTATATTTCCCTGATGACGAGTGATGTTGAGCACTTTTTCATGTGTCTGCTGGTCATTTGGATGTCTTCTTTGCAGAAATGTCTATTCATGCCTTCTGCCCATTTCTTGATTGGATTATTTGTTTTTTGAGTGTTGAGTTGGATAAGTTCTTTATAGATTTTTGGATACTAGCCGTTATTTGATACGTCATGTGCAAATATCTTCTCCCATTCTGTCTGTTGTCTTTTGGTTTTGTTGACTGTTTCCTTTGCCATGCAAAAGCTTTTTATCTTCATGAAGTCCCAGTAGTTCATTTTTGCCCTTGCTTTCCTTGTGTTTGGCAATATTTCTAGGAAGAATTTTCTACAACTGAGGTTGAAGAGGTTGCTGCCTGTGTTCTTCTCAAGGATTTTGGTGGATTCCTGTTTCACATTGTTGTCTTTCATCCATTTGAGTTCTATTTTTGTGTGTGGTGTAAAGGAAATGGTCCAGTTTCATTCTTCTGCATGTGGCTGTCCAGTTTTTCCAACACCATTTGTTGAAGAGACTCTCTTTTTTTTCCTTTGGATGTTCTTTCCTTCTTTCTTGCAGATTAGTTGACTGTAGAGTTGAGGGTCCATTTCTGGGCTCTCTGTTCTGTTCCATTGATCTGTGTGTCTGTTTTTGTGCCAGTACCATATTGTCTTGATAATAACAGCTTTGTAATAGAGCTTGAAGTCTGGAATTGTGATGCTGCCAACTTTGGTTTTCTTCTTCAACATTCCTCTAGCTATTCGGGGTCTTTTCTGGTTCCCATATAAATTTTAGGATTATTTGTTCCATTTCTTTGAAGAAAATTGATGGTATTTTTTTTAAAGATTTTATTTATTTATTTGACAGAGAGATCACAAGTAGGTAGAAAGGCAGGCAGAGAAAGAGGGGGAAGCAGGCTCCCTGCCGAGCAAAGAGCTCAATGCGGACCTCTATCCCAGGACCCTGAGATCATGACCTGAGCCAAAGGCAGAGGTTTAATGCACTGAGCCACCCAGGCGCCAATGATGGTATTTTGATAGGGATTCCATTAAATGTGGAGATTGCTCTAGGTAGCATAGATATTTTCATAATATTTGTTCTTCTAGTCCATGAGCTTAGAACATTTTTCTATTTCTTTGTGTCTTCTCCAATTCTTTCATGAGTACTCTGTAGTTTTGTCTCTTTGGTTAGGTTATTCCTAGGTATCTTATGGTATTGGTTGCAATTGTAAATGGGATCGACTCCTTAATTTCTCTTTCTTCTGTCTTGGTGGTGGTGTATAGGAATGCAACTGACTTCTGTGCATTGATTTTATATCCTGACACTTTACTGAATTCCTGTATGAGTTTGAACAGTTTTGGAGTGGAGTCTTTTGGGTTTTCCACATAAAGTATTATATCATCTGCAAAGAATGAGAGTTCGACTTCTTTACCAATTGGGATGCCTTTTATTTATTTTTGTTGTCTGATTGTTGAGGTTAGGCCTTCTAGTACTATGTTGAATAGCAGTGGTAATAGTGGACAGCCCTGCTATGTTCCTTATCTTAGGGGAAAAGCTCTCAGTTTTTCCCCGTTGAGAATGATACTCGCTGTGGGTTTTTCATAGACGGCTTTTATGGTATTCAGGTATCTACTCTCTATCCCTACACTGTGAAGAGCTTTGACAAGAAAGGATGCTGTACTTTTTCAAATGCTTTTTTTAGCATCTGTTGAGAAAATCATATGGTTCTTGTTCTTTCTTTTATTAATATAGTATATCACATTGATTTGTGGATGTTGAACCAATGTTGCAGCCCAGGAATAAGCCCCATCTGGTTGTGGTGAATAATCCTTTTAATGTACTGTTGGATCACATTGATTAGTATTTTGGCGAGAATTTTTGCATCCATGTTCATCAGGGATATTGGTCTGTAAGTCTCCTTTCTGATGGGGTCTTTGTCTGGTTTTGGGATCAAGGTAATGCTGGCCTCATAAAATGAATTTGGAAGTTTTCCTTCCATTTCTGTTTTTTGGAACAGTTTCAGGAGAATGGATATTAATTCTTCTTTAAAGGTTTGGTAGAATTCCCCTGGGAAGTTGTCTGGCCCTGGACTCTTGTTTGTTGGGAGATTTTTGATAATTGCTTCAATCTCCTTACGGTTACGGGTCTGTTTAGGTTTTCTGTGTCTTCCTGGCTCATTTTGGTAGGTTATATTCTCTAGGAATGCATCCATTCCTTCCAGATGGTCGAATATGCATCCATTTCTTCCAGATTGTCAAACATACGATCCAGATTGTATGTTCTTATAATTGTTTGTGTTTCTTTGGTGTTGGTTGTGCTCTCTTCTTTCATTCATGATTTTATTAACTTGAGTCCTTTCTCTTTTCTTTTTCGATAAGACTGGCCAGGGCTTTTATCAATCTTATTAATTCTTTCCAAAAACCAGCTCCTAGTTTCATTGATCTGTTCTACTGGTCTTTTGGTTTCTCTCTCATTGATTTCTTCTCTGATCGTTATTATTTCTCTGATCCTGCTGGGTTTAGGGTTTATTTGCTGTTCTTTCTGTAGCTCCTTTCAGTGTAGGGTTAGGTTGTGTATTTGAGACCTTTCTTGTTGCTTGAGAAAGGCTTGTATTGCTGTATACTTTCATCTCAGGACCACCTTTACTGCATCCCAAAGATTTTGAACTGTTGTATTTTCATTTTTATTTGTTTCCATGAATTTTTTAAATTCTACTTTAATTTCCTGGTTGACCCATTCATTCTTTTAGAATGATGCTCTTTAACCTCCATGTATTTGAGTTCTTTCCAACTTTCTGCTTGTGTTTGAGTTGTAGTTTCAAAGCGTTATGGTCTGAAATATGCAGGGAGTGATCCTAATCTTTTGGTACTGGTCGAGACCTGATTTGTGACCCAGGATGTGATCTATTCAGGAGAATGTTCCATGCACTGGGGAAGAATGTGTGTTCTGTTGCTTTGGGATGGAATGTTCTGAATATATCTGTGACGTTTATCTGGTCCAGTGCGTCATTTAAGGCCTTTATTTCCTTGTTGATCTTTTGCTTAGATGATCAGTCTGTTTCAGTGAGTTGGGTGTTAAAGTCCGCTACTATTATTATATTACTGTCAATGTGTTTCTTTGATTTTGTAATTAATTGGTTTATATAGTTGGCTACTCCCATGTTAGGGGCATATATATTTAAAATTGTTAGATCTTCTTATTGGAGAGATCCTTTTTTTTTTTTTTTAAAGATTTTATTTATTTGACAGAGAGGGAACACAAGCAGGGGGAGGGAGAAGCATGCTTCCTGCCGAGCAGGGAGCCCGGTGTGGGGCTCGATCCCTGGTCTCCAGGATCATGACCTGAGCCGAAGGCAGTCGCTTAACCAACTGAGCCACCTAGGCGCCCCTGGAGAGATCCTTTAAGTATGATATAATGTCCTTCCTTATCTGTTATTGTAGTCTTTGGCTTAAAATTGAATTTTTCTGATAAAAGGATTGCCACCCCAGCTTTCTTTTGATGTCCATTACCATGGTAAATTGTTTTCCACCCCCTCACTTTAAATCTGGAGGTGTCTTTGGGTCTAAGATAAGTCTCTTGCAGACAGCGTATCGATGGGTCTTGTTTTTTTTTATCCATTCTGATACCCTGTGTCTTTTGATTGGGGTATTTAGTCCATTTACATTCAGAGTAACTATTGAAAGTTGTGAATTTAGTGTGCTTGTATTCCCTATTAGGTGACTGTTACTGTATATTGTTTCTCTTCCTTTCTGGTGTATGTTACTTTTAAGCTCTCTTTTCACTTAGAGGACCCCCTTCAGTATTCCTCTAGGGCTGGTTTGGTGTTTGCAAATTCTTATAGTTTTTGCTTGTCCTTAAAGCTATTTATTTCTCCTTCTGTTTTCAGTTATAGCCTAGGTAGATATAGTATTCTGGGCTACATATTTATTTGACAGAGAGTAACACAGCCAGAGAGGGAACACAAGCAGGGGGAGTAAGAGAGGGAGAAGCAAGCTTCCCGCCAAGCAGGGAGCCCGATCTAAGCCTTGATCCCGGGTCTCTGGAATCATGACCTGAGTTGAAGGCAGTTGCTTAACCAACTGAGCCAGGTGCCACCTTGTTCTTTTCTTTTTTTTGAGGTGAGTTTTTCCACCTTGTCATTTTGTCCAGAGAAGAATAGATGAATGAGAGAACAGAATGCTAAAAGGGTAACAGTGACCCCAGGAAAATGAGCACTAACCAAATCAAAAGAACACCAAAATAGTCGGGGAGAAGATATATATGATTAGGCTGGTAAATAAAACAGAGCCACACACTTGATTTTGGGCTTATTTTGGTTTGTTTGAAGAAATTGCCTCCCAAAATTTTCAAGAAAGAAAAGCTTTGGGGTGCCTTGGTGCCTCAGTCATTAAGTGGCTGCCTTCAGCTCAGGTCATGATCCCAGGGTCCTTGGATTGAGCCCTGTATTGGGCTCCCTGCTCAATGGAGAGCCTGCTTCTCACTCTCCTCTGCCTGCCACTCTGCGTACTTGTGCTCTCTTACTCTGTCAAATAAATAAATAAAATCTTTAACAAAAATATATATATATAAAAAGGGTAAATACAATGAAGGAAGAAATAATTATAAAAATGAAAATTAAGAAAAAATTTAAAAAAGGAATTGATAGATAAGAAGTGGGTTGAAAAAAGAAAAATAAAAAGATTGTGATCAGGCTGGAATAGAACAAAGCCATACACTAGACTTAGGATATATTTTGGTCTGTTAGAAGAAACTGTATCCCAAAATTTTTAAAGAAAGAAAAACTTACTTGTATAGAAAAGAAAGGTTAAATACAATGAAGGGTTTGAGTATGAGTATAAAAATGAAAATTCAAAAATATTCTTAAAAAGGTATTGATAAGATAAAATAGTTACAATAGGAAAGAGGAAACATTAAAAAAATAGAAAAAGGAAAAAAATGAAAATTTAAAAAATTTACTGAAGAATCATAGGGAAAAAGCCATGAGTTCTATGTGCTGTATTTCCCTAGCACTGCTGTTTTGCACTTCTCATTGATTGGTAATCTTGATCTTGGCTGGATCTTCTTGCTGATCTTCTGGGGGAGGGGTCTCTTGGTGTGATTTTCAAATGTCTTTGCCTGAGGTGGGATTGCACAGCTCTTTCCGGGGGCCAGGCTAAGCAGTCTGCTCAGGTTTGCCCTCAGATAGCTTTTGTTCCCTGAATGCATTCTGTACAGCTTTGGAGGATGAGAATGAAGACGGTGGCCTCCCAATTTCTGACCCAGTGGGACTGAGAGCTCAGCCTCCCACTCCTTAGTCTGTCCTCAGAGTAAAGCAGTCAGTCCCTCCTGTCCCCATGGTCTACCGCCGTACTTGGCGCTTAGCCAAGTGACCAAGCATTTCTACCTCTGGCACATGGCCTTGTTCGGAGTCTCCAAACCCGGCAGATTCCTGCACAGGGAATGCTGCTTCTCCCAGGGAAGGAAGAGGAGTCTCTTTTGATCTTCCACCTGTTGGGCCTGTGCTCAAAGAATAGTGGCCAAACTGTGCCTTGGATCATGGTTATGATTACCATAATTACCAAGAGGAACTGAGAGCCCCTCCTCAGCTCCATCTGTGCAGCTGGCCTCCCTGCTCAGATACCTGGGAACTCTTCCATTCTTAGGAACCTGTGGTCTTTCTGTGACCCTGTGGATCCTGAGACCACACCTGTCCCAGCAAGGGCTCCACTGCCTGCTTAGCCTCTGGGGGGACATCCCTCAGGGGAGCTGACTTCTGATAGTTCTGATTTTGTGCTCGCTGCTCTTCCACTGCCAGGAGATGGCCCCTCCCCCTGTGGTCTATCTTCTGCTACATTGCCTTGGATTCACTTCTCTGCATGTCCTACTTTCCAGAAAGTGGTCATCTTAGAATTGCTGCTCTTCGTCTCTTTGATTTCCTGTTGAGTTTGAAGGTGTTCAGAATGATTTGATAACTATCTAGCTGAATTACTGGGACTGGATGTAATTTAGGTCTCCTACTCCTCTGCCATCTTGCCTTCTGTATTGTAGATTGCTTTTGGTATCCTTCCAATCATTGAACATGGGATAACTTTCCATTTATTTGTATCTTTGTTCAGTTTCTTTTGTCAGTCAGTGTCTTCTAGTTTTCAGAGTAGAGCTCTTTCCCTCCTTAAGTTAAATTTATTCCTGAGTATTTAGTTGTTTGTGATGTTACTGTAAATAGGATTGATTTCTTTGTTGTTTTTATCAGTAGATTTATTCTCAGTGTATAGAAACACTACTGATTTTTGTGTGCGTTAATTTTGTATCTTGCAGCTTCACTGAATTCATTGATTAGATTTAATAGTTTTGAGTTGAGTCTAGAACTTTATGTATAACTATTTCATCTGCAAATAAAAATAGTCTTATCTCTTCCTAATTCTGATACCTTTTTTTTTTTAACCTTGATAGGACTTCTCATATTATGTCAAATAAGAGTGGTGAAAGTGGGCACCCTTGTCTTGTTCCTGATCTTAAAGGAAGAGCTTTAACCTTTCACCTGGTTTTTCAAAAAATCATTTGAGAATGATTTCAGCCATGGACTTGTCAAGGACAGCTTTTATTTTGTTGAGATATGTTCCCGTGGTGCCTGATTTGTTAAGAGTTTTTATTGTGAATGGATGTTGAATTCTACCAGATGCTTTTCCTGTGTCTTTTGAGATGAGTATATCACATTGATTAGTTTGCCTATCTTGAAACATCCTTGCATCTCAGGGACAAATTCCATTGGATCATAGTATATGATCCATTCAGTGTGCTGCTGAATTTGGTTTGCTAGTATTTTATAGAGAATTTTTGTATTTATGTTCATCAAGGATATTGGTCTGAGGTTTTCTTTTCTAGTAGTATCTTTTTCTGGTTTTGGTTTCAGGATAATGCTAGCCCCTTAAAATGAGTTTGAGTGTTCCCTCTTGTTCAGTTTTTTGGAAGAGTTTGAGAAGGGTTGGCGTTAGATCTTCTTTAAATGTTAAGTAAAATTCACCAGTGAGACCATCTCATCTTGGGCTTTTTTTTCATTAAGAGATTTTTGATTACTGATTTAGTCTCCTTACAAGTAAGCAGTCTATTCAGAGTATCTGTTTTTTTTCCTTGATTTAGTCTTGGTAAGTTGTCTAAGAACCTTTTCCATTTCTTCTAGGTTGTGCAGTTTGTTGGCAATTCATAGTAACCACTTATGATAATTTGAATTTCTGTGTTATCAGTTGTAGTGTTTCCTTTTTCATTTATACTTTTGTTGATTTAGACCCTTTCTCTTTTTTCCTTGGTTAGTCTAAGAGTTTGCCAACTTTATCTTTTCAGGGAACCAACTCTTAGTTTGGTTAATCTTCCCCCCTTTCTCTGTTTTATTTATTTACACTTTAATCTTTAGCATTTCCTTTCTTCTAACTTTGGGCTCAATTTGTTCCTTTAGTTACTTAAGATATACACTTAAGTTGTTAATTTGGAACTTTTCTTGCTTTTTTAAAGATTTTATTTATTAGAGGAGTGGAGGAGGGAGAGAGAATCCCAAGTAGACTCCACTCTGAGCATGGAACCCAACACAGGGTTCAAACGTAGAACCCTGAGATCACAACCTGAGCTGAAACCAAGAGTTAGACGCCTAACCAATTACGCCAACCAAGTGGCGTAATTTTTTACGCAGATTTTTCTTGCGTCTTAATATAGGCATTTATTGCTCTAAATTTACCTTTTAGAAGTGCTTCTGCTACATCATACAAGTTCTGGTATGTTGTATTTCCACTTTTGTTTGTATAAACTTTATTTCTCCTTTAATTTATTCCATCACCAAATGGTTGTTGTTCGTTCAGGAGAATGTTGTTTAATTTCTTCGTGAATTTTTCAGTTGTTTTTCCTGTGAGTCATTTCTAGTTCTAGGCCATTATAAACAGAGAAGATATCTAGTATGATTTAATCTTGAATTTGCCAAGACATGTTTTGTGGCCTAACATGTGGTCTATTGTAGAAAGTGTTCCATGTGCACTTCAGAAGACTGTGCATTCTGCTGCTGTTGGATAGAATGTTCTGTATGTACCTGTTAGGTCTATTTTGACCATAGATTTCAAATCCACTTATTGATTCCTTATTGATTTTCTGTCTGGATTATCTATCCATTGTTGACAATGGGTTATTGACATCCCCAACTATTACTGTATTACCGTTTGTTTTTCTTTTTGTTAGTTTTTGCTAATGTTTAGGATCTCCAAAGTTGAGCACACAAATATTTACAGTTGTTTTATTAAGGTATTGTCCTTTTTCTCATTATATCATGACTTTCTTTTTCCTCCATACTATTGTTAAAGTCTATTTTGCTAAGTGTAGATACCTCCCTTTTTTTGTTTATCATTTGCTTGCATTGTCTTTTTCCATCTTTTCATTCCCCATCTATATAAGTCTTTGAGGCTAAAGTAAGTCTCTTATAGGCAGCACGTTATTGGATCTTATTATTATTTTTTTTATCCATTTAGCTATACTGCATCTTTTAATTAGAGAATTTAATTGGTTTATGTTTAAAGTAATTATTAGTAGTGTAAGGACTTACTGATGCCACTTTGTTAATTGGTTTCTGGTTGTTTTGTAGACTCATTCTTCCTTGTTTTTTATCCTGCTGTCTCATTTTATTTATTTTTTTTGTGGTTTGATGTCCCTTGGTATCAGTAACACTTTGACTCTTTATCATGTTTTTTTGTGATTATAACAGGATTTTCCCTGTGGTTACCATGAATTTACATAAAATATCTTACACTTGTAACACCCCACTTTTAAGCTGATAACAAGGTAATGTCAGTAGAACATAAACTTTATATCTACTGCTGTTCCCTCTTATATTTTAGTTTATTACTGTTATAAATTACATGTTTTTATACTATGTAACTAATAACAGATTATTGTAGTTATGATTATTTTTACTATGTTCTTTTTTAACTTCCCAGCTAGAGTTGTCAGTGAATTGCCTGTCACTGTTACCGTATTGCAGAATCGAACTATGATTGTATATCTACCGTTACCAATGAGGTTTATACTACCTTTCTATGTTTTTATGATGCTAATTAGCATTTCTTCCCTTGTACTCAAGTATTTAGCATTTCTTATAAGGCAGGTCTACTAATAATGAACTCCCTCAACTTTTGTTTGGGAAAGTCTACCCTTTCTTCAATTCTGAAAGACAGTTCCACTGGCTATAGAGTTCTTGGCTGAGTTATTTTCTTTGACTATTTTGAGTGTGTCATCCCATTCTCTCCTGGCCTAAAATGTTTCTGTTGAGAAATCTGCAGTATTCCTATGGGGTTGTCCTTGAATAAAAGCTCGCTCTTATTGTTCTTATTGTCCTTAAAATTCTTTGTCTTTGACTTCTGGTGTTTTTTTTTCATTTGTTTTTGTTTTTTAGATTTATTTATTTATTCGACAGAGAGAGAGCATGCACACTTATGTGCACAAGCAGGGAGAGCAGCAGGCAGAGGGAAAAGGAGGTGGAGGGAGACTGAGGGAGAGGAAGAAGCAAGCTCCTCGCTGAGCAAGGAGCTGGATGCGGGCTTGATCACAGGATTCTGGTATCCTGACCCGAGCTGAAGACAGACACTTGACTGACTGAGTCACTTAGGCACCCTGACTTCTGATGTTTTAATTATAATGTGTCTCAGTATGTTCCTGTTCAGGTTCAACATCTTTGGGGTACTTTGGGCCTTATGGGTCTGGATGTCCATTTCTTTTACCAGATACTGGACATTTTCAGTCATCACTGTTTTAAGTATACCTTCTATTCCTTTCTCTTTTCTTCTGGAATTCCCGTAATGTGACCGTTGTTTTCTTTACATTGTGTTCCATAATTCCTGTAGGCTTTCTTCATCACTGTTTTTCATTCCTGTTTTGTTTTGTTTTGTTTTGTTATTCTGACTGGTTAATTTCTTTTTTTTCTTAAGATTTTATTTATTTGTCAGAGAAAGAGCGAGAGAGTGCAAGTAGGGGGAACTGCAGGCAGAGGAAGAAGCAGGCTCCCCACTGAACAAGGATCCTGATGCAGGGCTCAATCCCAGGACCCTGGGATTACTACCTGAGCTGAAGGAAGATGCTTAACCATCTGAGTCACCCAGGCAACCCTGACTGGTTAATTTCTAATATCTTATCCTCCAGGTCCCTGATTCTTTCGTATGGTTGAGTCTGCTTTTGAAACAGTTGAATTCTTCAACTCAGTTATTGCATTTTTCCACTCTAGAATTTCTGGGTTTTTGTTTGTTTGGTTTTTATGCCTGCTATTCTCCTGTGGAACTTCTTGTTTTGTTCATCATTGTTTTCCTTATTTTAATTGTGTGTTCTAATAGCTAACTAAGTTTCATTAAGAGGAGGATTCTGAATTCTTTGACAGTTCATATATTTCCATTTCTTTAGGGTCAATTATTGGAGCTTTTTTAGTTTTCTTTGGTAGTGTCATATTTACCTGATTTTTCATGATTCTTGATTCATGATTCTTGATTCATTTGAGTGATTGGGTTTTTCTTCCAGAATTTATAGGTTTTCTTTGGCAGAGACCATTCTTTACTAATCAGTTCTGCTTGGGTGTCTGGGACTGTCTGCTGGTACTGTCCTTGGGCAGGCAGGGCTTACTGCTGGAGTCTGTTATGGGGCGAGGCAAATGTTTGAACTCTGAGGACAGAGGTTAGGAAGGGTGTTGTACTGGTTGAGAGCAACTAGATGGGATTGCTGGCTTGGTCCCTCCCCAAGTGAGCCTGTAGGATGGGCTCTACGGTTCCCTGGATTCTCTGGTCAGATCAGGTGTACTAGATTTCTGGGACTGGGTACTGTGTTCATTGTAGATGGGGCCACTAGTTAGCTTTCCTGCCTTGGCAGGACAGCATGATGGGACCCAGGGCTCATTGTTTGGGGACCCAAATTAGGCCTAACTGTTCACTGCATTCCCTGATCAAGCAAGGACACTGGCTTTACTCTATACACTGGAGAAGTCATGGATGGGCTCTGTGCTCTGTTCACGTGTCACTGTACATAGGGCTGTTGGATGAGCTTTGGAGCTTCTTGTGTTCTCTGTTTAGGGTGCCTGGTCAGACAGGCTGAGAGCTATATTCAGCAGTGAGCAGGGCAGTGAGTTAGGTTCCCTTCCTGGGTGTGGCAGGAAAAACAGCTCTAAAGCCAGTAAAACTCTTTGTTGTGTTAACTCAAGTTGATCTAGACCCCAAGTTCCCTGATGGAACAGGGCCACTAGCTTTGTTCTGTAAACTCTTGGCTATCTGCCCACTTCTTGGCCTGAGTACCATTAGACTACACTGCTATCATGAGTTGTTGCCGCTCTTTCTGGTCAGATGGGCTAGAAGACTCTCCACAACTGGTTAGTCTGTGTTTTAGCCTCCTTGCCTTGGCGAGAGGGGGAGGGGCCTCTCTGGTTACTCTCCATTTCCCAGACAGGCTCAGTGGTTGGAAAGGGCCCAGAGCTACTGTTAGCCCCAGCTAAGAATTAATTCCCCTGCTTGGGAATGCTGCATTCCCAGGACTGACTTTGCTCTGGGGACACTTGGCTCTTTCCTCCTGTCTCCCCGCTTGAGGGCTGCTGGTCCACACTGCTTCCAGGTTTTGCCAGTCCTTTGGTCACATGGGCTGGGAGAACACTTTGCCGCATGTGGGGCTGTGATTGAGCTTCTGGCCTGGGGGTGGGCAAACCGAATTCTAGGGCTGGCAAAACTCCTCGTTTAGGGTCCAAATTAGGGAGTTCTGTATGCTGCTGAGTTCTCCGGTCAGAGTGTGTGCACCCCGATTCTGCTCTCCAGAGGAGGGACACCACCCATACAGATTCCTCCTTGGCCCCATAAGAACATAGGAACTCAGTTTGTCAGGGTCCGTGTGCTGGTTGTTGTAAGCCCTTCTCCACTTGTCCATCACAGATTCCCCGTGCTTGAACCCCATAGGTTCCCCTGCAGTTCTGGTGCTGCATGATCAGAATAGGGGCTCCCACAAGGTGACCCACAATGCTGGCGAGGTGCTGGTTGTCTCCTCTGGCTCAGGGGACACCTCCCTGTGTGGTGCTGGGTTGGCCTGGAGGGGAGGAACGGCGTGGTCGATGTGGAACCACTTGTCTTACCCTTCTAATGCCGTCTTTCTGGGTCTCTGAAGTGCAGAAACTGCTTCAGTCCTGTGTTCGAGGGTTCTCACAGTATTGTCTTGTTCTCGAATAGTTGTCAGTTGTGCTTGTGATGGGAAACAAGGTCAGGAACACCTATGTTGCCATCTTGGCGACATCACTCCTCCCCATGAAGGAGTTAGGCTTCATGTGAAAAGGAATAGGTAACCACTGATAGTTTTTCGGCAGAGGGATGGCATGATAACTTGCTTTCTTAGACCATTATTATAGAGACAACATGGATAATGGATTGCGGAGGGGAAGGAGAGAGGTGATAATGGCCTGAAATAGGCAAGTTGCAGTGAGGATTGAAAATAGTGAGCAAAGTTTTCTTTGGGTACTTTTAGAAGGAAAAAAGCCATAGAAATTTGTCATTGATTGGACGTAAGGGGCTAAGGGAGAGGGAGGAGTTAAGAATGGTATCGAAGGTTTTTGCTTGAGTTTCACCTCTATAAGTTTGCCAGTTCACTGTCCTTTTTGTTATAGCATGGAAATATATATTTTAAGGCTTTAATTCTTTCATTTCTAAAAATAAATAAGGATCTTACCTGAATAGTTGTTTAGTATATAAAATAGTTGAGGAAAGCAAGAGGGAGGGGGGTGATGTATTCCATAAGAAGCAGGTTGGGACAGGCTAATTAAATAGGGCACTGGTGAAGAGACAGACCATGGCTTGGGATTCATGGAAACTCCACTTATCATATGATTACTGGGAGGGAATTTTCTCTCTTTCCTTCCTGTTAATACTCTCTTGTGTGTTTGGCAGTCACTTGTGACATAGCTATTTAAAGGGGAGTACATTTTTCCCTTTGATTTCAGATTTTGTAACAATTCCATGAACCAGGATACTAATTTTTCTTTTTTTTTTTTTTAAGGAACAGTGCACTTTTAAATAAAAAGGATAGATGTGCAATGTACATGGAGTTCTTTATTACACTCCTTTGTTTCTTCATCTATCAAATGTGGTTAACAAAACCTGTGTACAGTAATACGTGAATGTAAAAAGGCTGCTTACATGTAGGGTGCATAATAGGTGATGAATAAGGTTTTTTTAGAACTACAGTTTGGTTCTTACAATTATTTCTTTTTCTGATTGATGATATGAGTTGTTGGGGCCATAAAATTTTAAATATATATATGTATTCTTAGTTCCAGTGAACCTCTTGGCTTTGTTTTCTGTAGAATGAAAGATGGAAAAATTTTAGGTATCTATTACTTCACATGTCTACTACTTCACATAAATGATATGTCATGTGAATACTGAAGTTATAGCTAATACTGAAGGATCAAATGAGAGCTTAATAATTGATGTGTTTTTAAAAAGTTAAAGTACTTCTTGCCTCTTGGTTTTTGCCTTCTGTTACTCTTTTCTAATATGTGTTCAATTAGCAACATTCCCATTAGTACTGTAATTTAGGAGGGAAAAATTCATTTTAGTTATATAAATGATAAATATATGTATAGTGTTCTGGTGGATTCTGGGTACCTGCTTCCTGAAATTTCTTTATGTAAATGAATGGCAGCAAAATCAACCATCCAATCAACCTCAGTAAGACTTCTTGTTTTTAAGACAGGGAACATTTGCAGTCTTATGTGTCCTTCCTTCCATTGGATATGTATTAGCATAGACCCAGCAATCTATCAGTATTTAATGATTTAAGAAATATTTTGATATATATTTAGCATCAAAATGAACACACATCCCTACGTTAGAATAGCTCGTCCTAAAGGCCTGGTCACTACAGGTAGACAGTAACTGTTCCAGCAACTTAAGAGATGAATAGTGGAGATAAGAGAGGTTAAGATGACCCTTGTTTTGGTGTCTTAATATTTTAGGTGGTAATTAGTCTTATGTTCTATTTCACATGTAGGGAATTCCAAATGAAAGCTGGAGAATAACAAAGATAAATGAACGCTATGAGCTTTGTGATACATACCCTGCCCTTTTGGTTGTGCCAGCGAATATTCCTGATGAAGAATTAAAGAGAGTTGCATCCTTCAGATCAAGGGGCCGTATACCAGTAAGTGGGAAGCTTTGATGAAACTTTGCAAATGCCTTTTGTTCTCTTTGTAACGTAGAGGTTAGTGAATGGAGAATGGATGCAGGATAAAAATGGCTACAGCAACATGTCTTTTATGGGGGTTTTAGAGAGTGAGTTATTTAGTAGAATTAAAACTGGAGGAAAGACTTGAAGTTTGTGGAGAGTCTAACATTGATAGGAGAACAGACAGAATTGTGATTCTTAACTCGAAAACAAAGTCGGCTCTATATTCACTATTTATTATGTACTCTTTAATCATGGTGATAAATGCTTTTTTTCCTTTAAATCCTAGAAAGAAGAAAACTTTACAAATTTTGATGAATTACTGTGTTTTAGAAAGATCGGCTCAAATAATTTTAGGTACAAAATTCATAGCTTCTGAAGACTTTATAGTTGAACAGTCTGCTGCTTTAGTAATAAAACTTTAAGGGGTTCACTTAACCCCCTCTGAATGTATTTTGATTCTAGAGACAACACTTCTGAGTAATCATGACTTCCATAAATCAATTCCTGATTAAAGGATTAGGCCAAATTTCCCATATACCAGAGTTGGCTTGAAAGAAAGGTGATGAATCTTGGAACACTGAAAAAATAAAATTAAATAAAAAAAATAAGTGGTGATTTTTGTAGCAGCCTTGAATGGCCATTTATGGCTAGGCTTTGGCACCAATCAGAAAGCAGAATTTTATAGAGTAATGTTTTTGAGAAGAATTATAAACAAAGAAATATATAAACAGTATATTACTATTTTTCCCCATTAAGGTTTTATCATGGATTCATCCTGAAAGTCAAGCCACTATCACTCGGTGTAGCCAGCCCATGGTAGGAGTGAGTGGAAAGCGAAGCAAAGAGGATGAAAAATACCTTCAAGCTATCATGGACTCCAATGCCCAGTCTCATAAAATCTTTATATTTGATGCCCGGCCAAGTGTCAATGCTGTTGCCAATAAGGTGAGATTGTCTTTCAGTAATTAAGATTACAGTTACAGTTTCACGCATCAGCTGGGTTTGGTACCACAGTGTGTAGTAGAAAGATTTCAGGCTCTCCAGTGACAGAGATGGTTCTAATACTGGCTCTCCTACTTGATGGTATGACTTTGAGTTGTTTTATCGTTCTTTTTAAAAAAACAAAAAAACCCCCCAAAGATTTATTTATTTATTTTAGAGAGTGAGAGTGAGCAGGGGGAAGGACAGAGAGAATCTCGAGCAGACGCCCTACTGAGTGTAGAGCCGGACATGGGGCTTGAACGCACGACCCTGAAATCATGACCTGAGCCAAAATTGAAGAGTCCGGTGCTTAACCGGCTGAGCCACCCAGGTGCCCCTAGTTAATTACTTAATCTTTTAATTTTTTTTTTCACTTTTTGTTGAAGTGCAATTGATATACAACATTATATTAGAGGTTTGTAACATATTTCAGTATTTGTGTAGATTGTGAAATGATCACATAGTGTGTTTACTATCTGTCACCATACAGATTTACAGCATTTTTTCCTTATAATGAAAATGGTTAAGATTTACCTTCTTAGCAGCTTCTAAATTCACAATAACAGTATTACTGACTATAGTCCCCGTGTAGTATATTGTATTCTCATGACATTTTATATCTGAAAAGTTGTGCCTTGTTACCTCCATCGATTTTGTTCCCTGATAGGCCCTGTACCCTGTGACCCACTATCTGTTCTCTGAATCTTGTTTATTTGTTCATTTGTTTTGTTTTTAAGATTCCATATATGAGTGAAATGAGTCAGTATTTGTCTTTGTCTGACTTATTTCACTTAACATGATACTCTTGAGGCCCATTTGTATTGTTATAAATGGCAAGATTTCATTTCTTTTTTCTTTTTTTTTTTTCATTTCTTTTTTATGGCTGAGTAGTATACACACATACACACCACACCTTTGTATGTTCGTCGACTGATGAGCACATAGGTTCTTTCCATATCTTGGCTGCTGTAAACCATACTGCATTGAACATGGAGTGCACAGATCTTTTTCGGTTAGTGTTGTTGTTTTCTTTCAATAAATGACCAGTGGTTCTATTTTTAAGTTTTTGAGGAACCTTCATGCTCTTTTCGATCATGTTTATTTTTTTGATAACAGCTATTTTCACAGATATGAGGTTATATCTCGTTGCAGTCATAATTTGCATTTCCTGATGATTAGTGATGGGCATCTTTTTGTGTGTTTTTTGGTCATCTATCTGGCCAACTTCTTTGGAAAAAATGTCTATTCAGATCCTCTGCCTATTTTTAAAAAAATAAAATTTATTCTTGATTTTTGTCAGTGTGTTATATATCACATCCATTGTTCTATAGCTGTTGAACCATCCTTACATCCCTGGAATAAATCCTACTTGATCATGGTGTATGATCCTTTTAATGTATTGTTGAATATGGTAATATTCTGTTGAGGATTTTCACATCTATGTTCATTAGGGATATTGGCCTGTGTGTGTGTGTGTGTGTGTGTGTGTGTGTGTATATATATATTTTTTTTTTTTTTTTGGTCATCTGTTTTTGGTGTCAGGGTAATGTTGGTTTCATAAAATGAGTATGGTATTGTTCCTGCTTCTTCAGTTTTGTAGGTGTTGGAAAAGGATAGGTATTAAATCTTCTTTGAATATTTGGTACAATTCACTGGTGAAGCTGTCTGGTTCTGGACTTTTGTTTGTTAGGAGGTTTTTAATTACTGATACAATTTCCTTACTCTCGTAATCTGTCTATCCAGATTTTATGTTTTCTTCCTGATTCAGTGTCAGAAGATTCTGTGTTTCTAGGAATTTTCCTGTTTTTTTTTCCCTAGGCTGTCCTGTTTATTGCCATATAATAGTTCATAGTAGTCTCTTACGATCCTTTGTATTTCTTTTTTTTTTTTTTTAAAGATTTTTTTATTTATTTGACAGAGAGAAACACAGCGAGAGAGGGAACACAAGCAGGGGAAGTGAGAGAGGGAGAAGCAGGCTTCCCGCCGAGCAGGAAGCCCGATGTGGGACTCGATCCAGGGTCTCCGGGATCATGACCTCAGCCGAAGGCAGTCGCTTAACCAACTGAGCCACCCAGGCGCCCCTGTATTTATTTCTTTGGTATCAGTTGGGACTTACCCTCTTTTACTTCTGATTTTATTTGAGCTCTCCCTCTTTTTTTTCTTAGTGTATCTAACTAAAGGTTTATTGATTTTATTAATCTGGCTTAGTTTCATTGATCTTTTCTATTATGCTCTTAGTCTCTGTTTCATTTATTTCCACTCTGAACTTTATTAGTTTCCTCTTTCTACCAATTTTGGGCTTACTTGATTTAGGTGTAGAATTAGATTGTTTAATATCTTGTTTTTTCAGGTAGGCCTGTATTACTAGAAATTTGCCTCTTAAGATTGTTTTTGCTGCATCCTATAGATTACAGTGTGCTATGTTTCCATTTCATTTGTCTCAAGGTATTTTACATTTCTTCTTTGATTTCTTTGTTGACCCATGCATGGGTTGTTCGGTACCATGTTTTTGCTTTGTGGTTGCATTGAGGCTCATATATTACTGCCTTTATATTTAACAGTCTGTGTTAAGATGATAGCGGATTAAGTTTGAATGCCTTTTAAAACTACACTTTTTGGGGTGCCTGGGTGGCTCAGTCGTTAAGCATCTGCCAAGCCCCACATCAGACTCCCTGCTCCGTGGGAAGCCTGCTTCTCCCTCTCTCACTCCCCCTGCTTGTGTTCACTCTCTGGATGTGTTTCTCTCTGTCAAATGAATAAATAAAAATCTTTCAAAAAAAAAAAAGAATAGCTCTATAATTTTCTTGTTTACATTTTATGTTTTTGATGTCACATTTACAACTTTTATTTTGTGTATCCTTTTAACTATTTATTGTGGTTATAGTTATTTTCACTATTTTTAAAAAAGATTTCATTTATTTATTTGACAGAGATCACAAGTAGGCAAAGAGGCAGAGCAAGAGGGGGAAGCAGGCATCCTGCTGAGCAGAGAGCCCAATGTGGGGCTTGATCCCAGGACCCTGAGATCATGACCTGAGCCAAAAGCAGAGGCTTAACCCTCTGAGCCACCCAGGTGCCCCAATTTTCACTATTTTTTTGACGTTCATATTATATGTTATTAATGCACTGTGTTTATTCTAGATTTATCTTTAGAAGTGAAATTTTTTACTTTCATGTTTTTTGTATTGATTAGTGCCCTAAAAAAACCAACCAAACAAACAAACTAATTAGTACCATTTCTTTTTCTGCTTAAAGAAGTCCCTTTAACATTTTTTCTAAGTCTGATAAACTCTTTTAGCTTTTGTTTGTCTGGAAAGCTCTTAATCTCGTCTTCAATTCTGAATGATAACATTGCCAGAAAGAATATTCTTGGTAGGAAGGGTTTCCTTTCGGTACTTTGAATATATCTTGCCACTCTCTTCTGGCCTACAGAAACTGCTAAAAATTGTCTTGGCCCTTGTAGGTCTATTGTAGATCTCATAGACTCATGGGCTGTTAGGACAGAAGCCTTCCTGCTTTCAGGAATGATCCTTGCCAACAGGCACCCATCGGAACACTGTTAACTTTGTACCTGTGCCGATCTAGAATCCGAACTATTTCCCAGACTGCCAGTGTTAGAAATAGGCCTCTGTTATTTGGAAATTTGTTGTTGGTTAGGAGTTAGTGGGTGAGTCATAGGAACACTTTCAATTTTTTAACAGCTACAGTTGCCAACCTAGTATTTTTCTAACTTTTTCCTCCACTGTTTCTCTAAGAAGCTTGATTTTAGGCATGGTAGGTGGGAGATAGAATATTTTATTAAAAAAAAAAAAAAAGAGGAAGTTTCAGTCCAAAAATAAGTTCTTTTCGGCCACAGCTTATCTTGAACACCGAATGTTACTCATCCTGTTCTGTGGATGTAGATTTAAGTATTTGAGAATAGAGATAGTAATATATGATGGTATTCTGTGCTTTTGTACCTGTTGTGTCTTTTTATTTGGAAGTAATTATGCAGTTAAAATAAAGGTGAGTCATTATGATAGCAAAGCATCTTGCAAATACTGAGATTAAAATGAGGTGACGAGGAAGGGAGGTGAAGAAGCATGGGCCAGTACGAAACAGGCTAGACGTCATCCCTGCACACAGAACTGAAGATTTCAGTCTTCTCTAATCAATTACGTTTGGGTAGAACTAGAAATATAGGTAGGAAAAATTTAGTGCTTTAAAATGTTAAAGGACCTTCATATATGGCATCACATTAAATTTTTATAACGGCCACCTAAGGAAATCAGGGTAAGAGTGTGTATTCCTGTTTTATAAAGAAGAACATGTAATGGGGAGTGCCTGTATTAAGATATCCTGACCTGTTGACATTTTCCTGTGGACTTTTCCTATTAATTAGTAATGTGTGTCACTGGGGCGCTTGGGTGGCTCAGTCGGTTAAACACCTGCCTTTGGCTCAGGACATCCTCCTGGGTTCCTGGGCTTAAGCCCTATGTTGGGCTCCCTGCTCAGCAGGGAGTCTGCCTCTCCCTCTCCCTCCGTTCCTACCGCCCCCCACCCCTGCTCATGCTCTCTTTTGCTCTTTCTCTCAAATAAATAAGCTTTTTAAAAATAATAATAGTCATATGTATCATCTGTCATGCTGTTGGATATTTTATGGCACCTTTTCACATAGGTTTACGTATAGTGGGTGTACATTCATTTATGAGTTCCTGCGGTGTATGCTTTTTTTCCCAGGCGAAGGGTGGAGGTTATGAGAGTGAAGATGCCTATCAAAATGCAGAACTAGTTTTTCTGGATATCCACAATATTCACGTTATGAGAGAATCATTACGGAAACTTAAGGAGATTGTGTACCCTAACATTGAGGAGACTCACTGGCTGTCGAACTTGGAATCTACTCACTGGCTCGAGCATATTAAGGTTAGGTATATGTTATTATTTCCTGATATTATTACAGAATATTAGATAATGGCTTTCTCTGCCCCTCTGTCAATTTCGGCACTCTTTTTACAGTTGAACTTTAAGACAAAGCTATCTTTCTATGCAACAGAAGATGGATAACTGCTTTGAGAATTGTAAGTACTTGTAAGTTGTGTTGCTTGAATGAATTAGTTTCCTGTACTGTGCATTTGGCTCTGCTGTGGTCCTCTCTTCCTTTCCCTGCCCCTCCCTGTGGATTCCACCTGTCCTTCAGATCCCAGCTCCAATTTCTTCTCTTCTATTTTCTCTGCACTTTTCACTTCATTTTCTCTTTCCAGCTCATCAGGTGCAACCTTGCCCCTCATTTAATGGCCTTATGTCAGTCGTTGTGTATTCCCAATTCATGGAAACCCGGGCTGGATATCTGTTCATGTTTTTGGACCCCTCAGGAGCTAGGGCAGCCCTGTGTGCGTGAGGGGGTGAGGCAGCTGGACGCAGGGGTGAGGGCTGGGCGATGTGGCAGCCGCCCTGCACATGCTCATTTGCCCAGCCTGTCCCTGTCACGTCTGGAGCACCTGATGGCTGCGCTTGGGACAGTGACGTGAATCTCAGATGTGGGCTTTCAGAACACCGCGTCCCGAGATGTGGACTTCTGTAGCCACTTACACATTCACACTGCGAAATGAAGGGACGTGAGATTTTTCATGGTAAGGAGCAGACATGTGCTCACATTAGAATCCCGGAAATTCGGACAGAACTGAAGAGAAGGCCAAATGGACCTGAGAATTAGAGATTCTTCCTAGGATTTCTCTTCCAGACGCCTAGATGCTAGAATGTGGCCAGTGCAGGCTCTGCTCAGGCGGAGAGCACGGTCCTGGGGCCCATCTGCTGCCGCCTGTGAAGTGTAAATAGGAAACAGGGACACCTGATTTAAAGCGGACATCAGTTGCAGTGTCGGCTTTTGTAAGTGGCCGGGCGTTCCTCCAGCGTATGTAACAGCGGCTCCAGAAAGCCTCCTCTGACAGAAACGGGTCCCCTTAGGGCTACAGGAGACCTGGCGGTGCGTGGACGGCCTTCTCCCGCCACCGCCCTCACGCCAGCAACGCTTGCCGACTCCCCTTTTGCAGAGCTCTGCTCAGATGCCTTCTCAGCAAGGCCTCTCCCCAGCACACCTACAGAACCACTGCCCCGCTGGCTTGGTGCTCCCCCTGCCCGCTGGCACAGTCTCGGTTTTCTTGTTTACTTGCGTCTGGCTGGCGTCCCCTGAACGGGAGGTACCAGCCCTTGGTCTGTCTGGTTCACTGCTCGGCCTCTAGCACCGGGAGCAGAGCCTGTCTTGTGGAGGGGGCTCCGAAATGATCATTCTATAAGGGAAGGAAGAACGGATGGAAGGTGGGACAGGGACCATGGTCTTAATTTTCCAGCTCTTCTAATCCTTTGGGTCAATGATTCCTAAGTCTCGATATCCACTGAATTACAAGTGGAAGATAGTTATAACATAGTAAGCTAGGAGTAGTGAAGAATGGGGCCCAGGCACTAAAACAAATGCTCACAGTGACTCTGATGCATGGCGAAGATTGACATCACTTCAGAGTACCCCGTTTCCAGAATTTGCCTATAGTTACAATTAAAAGGAGGGCCTCACGAGATTCTCCAAGCCCAGTAAATCTGCTTCCATTCATTCTGACCCATGTTTGTGGACTCATACTGTTCTCTAAGTGTGGATGGTCTAGCCGTTGCAGAGAAGGGAACTGTGTTATTTTAAAGGATATACTTCTGTGTTTCTTATTTGGCTCTAATTCTGTCTAGTTTTAACTCGGGGCCAACTTCAGAAAAGAGAATTGTTCTGCGGTGTCTGCATACTTAACAAAATAACGGAAATTATTTTAAATACCAGTTAAGTTGACATAGCAATATATTGATTTGATGAGAACTTCTCATTCATACTGATACAGAAAAGTAGCTTCAAGTTTTATCCTCTGCTTGCTATAACCTATGTGACATATATAAACCAGTCAAATAAATGCTCTCGAAGCTGTAGGATAAGAGAGATCCAGTTTTAGTGCTTTTCTCTTCTGTTTTGGTTAAGTCGGGTCGTTCAACAGATGTGACTTCATTTGGCATATTTTTAATTTAAATAGATGATGTTTGAAGATTCTAGAACACATCTCTTTAGACTGTAGCCCTTCTTCCGTCTCCCTCATGCTGTGGGTCTTACAGACGGAAAGGCACTTTTGTTGGCTCTTCCCTTGTGCAGCCTAACGGAGCCTGTGTTAATGTGAATTCTCTAGTTATAAAGGCAAAACGTTCTGGGTCTTCTGCCGCTTATGGGAATTCTTTTTAGGAAGGTACTGATGTTTGTTCTCCAAATGTTATTACTGAGACAGTCGTCTGTAACAAAACTGTACTTGTTAATTTTGAAGAAGGAAGCACTTAATTTTTAAAAAATGTCCCTGAAAACTCTGTGTCACAGCTCATTCTCGCGGGGGCCCTTCGGATCGCGGACAAGGTGGAGTCCGGGAAGACGTCCGTGGTGGTGCACTGCAGTGACGGCTGGGACCGCACGGCGCAGCTCACCTCCCTGGCCATGCTCATGCTCGACGGCCACTACCGGAGCATCCGAGGCTTCGAGGTCCTGGTGGAGAAAGAGTGGTTGAGCTTTGGACATCGGTTTCAGCTTGTGAGTAAAGAATGTCCACGCGGATCGTCACATGTGCACCTTTTATTCGCCACATACTCACCGAAAACCACTTTTATATCAAAGGGGTAAACTTCTCGAAGGAACGTTTTCGTTAGTTGTGGAAAGCGTTAGGCTAGCCTCTGGCGGCTGTACCCTGGCCAGGGCTGTGTGGTCTTGTGTCGGGCTTGCTCTCTTCTGTCGCCCCTGTCAGGGGAGACGTTAGATACCTTCCCTTCATCTGCACAGGGGTCTCAACCCTCAGATGCAGATTTGTGGGCATGCTTGCGGAGTTACCCCACTTCTGATCTCGATGCAAAAACAGCCAAGGATGCTTAATTATGATTCTTAGTTTAAGAATACTTCCAAGTGGCAGTGCTCACAGAAGCAGGGTCTTAAAAAAAAAAAAGAAAAAAATCAGGCTGGGAACAAAAGAAATATCAGAGAAAAAAAATTCCACTCAGAGTGGGAAATAAAACGCCTTTTTGATTATCTTTCTTAAAGTACTAACACTGTAATGAGCACATGTATGGAGAGTGTTGCAGCTGATTTTAAGGAAATGACACACTTTCGTGCCCTTTATTTGCCTCAGAGTTTATTTTGATGTTGTTGTTCGTCTCAGATCTGAGTTGGCAGGACCGTGCTGTCCAGGCAGTCTGTGTTGAACCTTCTGTGGTGCCCCCTGAAATGATTGTTCACTTTCCGCATGAACGCCTCCAGAAGTCGGCAGCCAGGCTCTTCCTCAGGCTCTCCAGTCTTAGTTCAGAAAGTCTACCTTCTAGAAAGTTCTTCCTCATAGTGAACCAGAATTCCCTTCCCATTTCACTTTTGAAGACCAGAACAAACAGGACTACTTAACCAAAGAAGATAGCCCTTTAAATATTTGGAAGCAACTGTCTACCCATGTCATGCATCAACTTCAGCTCTTCTGGCTAAGCATTCATTTTCTTCATTGTTTTCCCATTTCAATCCCCTGTTCATCCCAGTTCTCCTGTGGACTTTGGTCATGTCTTTCATCAAGTATGGTGCTCAGCAGTAATCATGGTTCCTAAAACAGACGAATGAGGTTATTATGTCCCTTTCAAAGGTTACTCAGCTTTCAGTTCTGCTCTTTTGCTACATCATACTTTGGATGCATGCACCTTTTAATTAAACGTCCCGTGGTCTTCAGCTGTGTTTCTGCTCAACACCAATTTGCGCTCAGAAGACCTGACACCAGAACCCATGGAGGCCTTGGTTTCGTGTGTTGCTCCTCTGTGTTGTAATCATAGAGTGAGGAGGAGGAAGGAGGAACAGGGGTGAGCAAAAGGCTAGCTGGCCTTGAGCTTGGCAGGAGGAGAGTTGAGGGAAGGGTGGGGTTAGAGATCGTGGAGGGGGCCCAGTTAGATGGTCAGAGGCGCTGAAGCCACCGAGAGTGTGTGCAGTTCCTGGCCGCGTATTCCTAGATGAGCTGAAAGACTTCCTGGAGGATGTTTCCTCAGACGCTGTCTCGAACGTTAACCTGTTCCATTCTGTAGTTACCGGGGTGTCCCAGCAGTGTTTACAAACACAGATGATCCTGGGGCAGTGCACACGGTGGGGGTTCAGGATGCAGTCAGAAATCCACATATAGGGGCGCCTGGGTGGCTCAGTTGGTTAAGCGACTGCCTTCGGCTCAGGTCATGATCCTGGAGACCCGGGATCGAGTCCCACATCGGGCTCCCTGCTCGGCGGGAAGCCTGCTTCTCCCTCTCTCACTCCCCCTGCTTGTGTTCCCTCTCTCGCTGTGTTTCTCTCTGTCAAAGAAATAAAATCTTAAAAAAAAAAAAAAAGTCCACATATTGATTCCGCCCCAGAGCCTAACTTCTTGTAGCCTATGGTTGACGGAAGCCTTACACGTATTTTGTATTTTGTGTGTATGATACACTGTACTCTTACAATAAAGTAAGCTGACAAAAGGAAATGTTACGAAGAAAATCTTCAGGAAAACACACTGACAGTTCTGTAAAAAGAATCCACTTTTAAGTGAACTCGTGCCGCTCAGCCTGTGTTGTTGAGGAGATCAAGACAAGGTCAGAGGGAGCAGCAGACCCCTGCGGAGCTGGGGTCCAGATGCAAGACTTGACCCCAGGACTCCAGGACCGTGATCCGAGCCAAAGGCAGTGGCTTAACCAACTGAGCCACGCAGGCGCACCTAAAGAACGTCTTAAAGAAAACTAACTGTATTTTCCAGAACAACAACAACAAAAGTTAGTGGGAAGAGCAGCATTGTTTTACATTTTTTGCAGATCCCTTTCGTGTCTGGCTTATTAGAAGACAGCTGAGTTTCCAGCTACTTCTGCCTTGTTTATTGCAGTGTGTGCTGTTCCCTGAAGTATATGAGGAAAGTCTGACCACGCACAGATACGTAGGTGGAAAATCTGAGGCGGTCTTAATAGCTTTTTCGGGGAATTGTGGACATT
>PITA01014662.1:0-52815 GCA_004023965.1 Spilogale gracilis
AATTTTCTGGAGGATGCTTGGGACTTCGTAGCTACAGGAAACTTTTACACATCTGTTTCTCCGTTGCTCATGCTTGCTAGGTTTGTGTTTGAGCCGGAACATGCGTAGTTAGTATTCACTAAGTATACAGTGTATCTCAGACGTGATGTTTACATTTCTGGTTCTGGAGAAGGAGTGAGCACATTTTATCCAGTCTTTTCCACTGAATACACCCAGAAACCTGGAACAAATCCTTCAAACAGGTATTTGAGAAATCTGTAAAGCAAATAGTAGACAGGTGTATTGGAGAGGAACCCTGGGATTTGAAGTTCCATCCAGCTGGAGGCGAGTTTAATGTTTTGCTTTTCCTTTGGGATTTTCCAGCCTTGAATCAAGACATAGAAATCCAAAAGTGGGCGCTGAATAGGAAAAATGGTCCTGGGAGGAGGCCTCAGGGTGTGGGGAGTGGGAGCGGGCTCCTCGGCTGGGAGAGGCTCTGTAGGGCAGGCAGCACATGAAGCTCCGAGGAAGGGAGGAAAGCCTCCTTTCCACATGGAGGGACCGGAAGTCAAGGAAGGTGGGCAATCCCGCGGCTTATTTTCTGTCTTTGGGTTCCTGGGGCTTGGAGCCAGATGTGGGTACCGTCGTAGTAAGTGTGGCAGAGCAGGGTCACTAAGTGCCGGGTTGATGGAGGATGAGTAAAAGGAGGTCTTGGGAAACTGGAGGGACCAGAGAGACTGCGGAGCTAGAGCCAATGTGGCAACCCTCCCACCGCGTCGTCCGTGGCCCCAGAGCTCCCCATCACGCAGCTCCTGCAGTGCCGGACTCGGGCGCTGTTTGGCTCACCAGGGTGCTGAGCAGCTGAGCAGAACGAAGGGTGCAGAGCCTGCCATGTCTTGGACACTGAAAGACATGCCCGTGCAAAGATCTGGGTAGAGCTATACAGGCTTCGAAAGTTGGACGAAGCTTCAGAGCCACAGCCACTGATGGTGGGAAGAATGTGCCATCTGAAGCCAAGTCAGGCCCGCGGTCGACAAGTTAAAGATGCCAACACTGAACAGGTCCCGTCATCTTACAAGGTAACATTGGGAATGTGCAGGATACAGTCTAAAGGGGCTGGAAAAGGCTACTGGAGCAAGGTTGAATCACTATGGATTTTAAAAAGCATAAGTAAAGTAAATAAATAAATACACATCAGGAACAAACGGTTGTAAAATTTAGAGATTCAAAAAAAATGCCGTAATATAAAAACTCACTGGAGGGCTTTGGTAGAATAACAGGCTCATAAGAGGAGAGGAAAACTACGAGAAATATTATCTCAAAAGAAAAATAAACAGAGTCTCAGTAGCCTCTGGAACAAGAGCAAAAGATAAGCTGTTCATGTCATCAGAGTCTCAAGAGAAGGGAAAGTGCATTGCCAGACAGTTGTGTTGACGAAATCATGACTGGAAATCTTCCAAATTTGGTGAAAGATGTAAACATACAGATATTTGCCACTCATTGCATCCAAACAGACAAAATCAAAAGGAACCCATGGCCAGATGCATCATAACCAATTGCCTAAAACTAAAGTCAAATTAAACATAACAAAAGCAAGAAAGTGGGTTTCTTATTTTCAGGGGTTGATAACCTCGGTGACTACACGTTTCTCCTCACCAACCTTGGAGGACAGAATAAAGAGGAAGCTTTTAAAGGTACTGAAAGAAAAGAATTATAAGTCCAAAAGTCTGTGTCTAGCAAGAGTATCCTTCAGGAATGACTATGAGAGAAAGACATTTTTAGTAAAGAAAGACCAACTGAATTCATTGAGGGACGATCATTCTGTAAGTGTGGCTGAAGATGGTTCTCATTCAGGGGAAGCGAGGCGGTAGGAAGTTGGGACAGCCAGGAGAGAGAAAAGCAGCGAGCGTAGTGACTATCTGGGGAAAAAATAACATGTCATTCTTGCATAATGTTCTTCCAAGTAAGTTTGGAGCTTGAAAAGAAATAAAAATAACATTGTTTGATATGATTGCCCAGGTATGGAGCCCCAGTCTACATAACAGTCCCCAGCCGTCCCACGTGGTATTTACGGTAACGGGACCCATGTGGCGGCAAGTGGTACAGTATCGATTCTAAGTAAACTGAAAAGTATGTATTTGCATGGCAGTCATGAAATAAAATACTAAACATGTCAATAGAAATAGTAAAATAAATCACATATAAATAAAATGGAATTATACAAGGATCAAATACTCAAAGGAGGGAGAAGATAAAAAAATAAAAAACAGAAGGAAAAATGAAATGAATATTAAAACAGTAGGCCTAGATCCAGATGTATTGATCATGCATTAAAGATAAAGTCATCTAACTACACTAATTAAAAAGCAGTTTATATTAAAATAGATTTTTAAAAAATAACCCAATTACTTGCTTTCTACAAGAAGCTCACTTCAAATATGTTTATAAGATGGGTTACAAATCAACAGATAGAAAACATACATCACGTAAAAAGAAAGCATATAGAGTGCCTGGATTTACACTGGGCAAAGTGGACTTAAAAATCCACAAAACTGGTGGGTGAGTCACGCCAGGGGCTCAGTCCTTAAGCATCTGCCTTCAGGTCAGGTCATGATCCCAGGGCCTTGGGATTGAGTCCTGCATCGGGCTCCCTGCTTTGTGGGGAACCTGCTTCTCCCTCTCCCACTCTCCCTGCTTATTATGTTCTCTCTCTGACAAATAAATAAACAAATCTTTTAAAAATACAGAAACATTTTACAGATAAATAATACAAGAATGGAGCACTAGTTTCCCAAAAAGACATAACAATTCAAAGTTCACATGCATCTAGCCAAAGAATGATAAAGGCCCAAAGGGCATGGAAAGAAATAAGTCATGGCACGGAAAATAAGTAGCCAAGTGTATCATTTCATTTGGAGACGTTAAGGTTCCTTTTCTAGTGATGAAAGGAATAGGTAAGGCAGAAATCAGCAAGGCTAGGGAAGCTGAATGGCACTGAATTCAACTGATACACTCCACACAAAGGCCATAGGAGACAGACTCTCTTCAAGGGCATGAGACACATTTGCTGAGAAGTATCCTGTATGACATCATAAAACAAACTAAATAGATTTCAAAGGACTGAAATCCCATCAAGTATTTTTTATTACTATGATTGATTTAAAAAATAAATCAGTAGGGGCGCCTGGGTGGCTCAGTTGGTTAAGCAACTGCCTTCGGCTCAGGTCATGATCCTGGAGGCCCCGGGATCGAGCCCCACATCGGGCTCCCTGCTCAGCGGGAAGCCTGCTTCTCTCTCTCTCACTCCCCCTGCTTGTGTTCCCTCTCTGGCTGGGTTTCTCTCTGTCAAATAAAAACAAACAAACAAACAAAAAATCTTTAAAAAAATAAATCAGTAGCAGAAAAATAGTTAAATCATCTCCCAACAGTCAAAAATTAAATTGCAGATTTCTACAAAATCAATGGTTAAAAGAGGAAGCCTCCGGGAAACTATCTTAAAAGGTATTTTAAACCACAAATGAAATACAACACAGTTGAAGGAGGCCAAAGAGGTTCCAGGAGACTCAAAGCTTCCTATGCTCCTGCGAGAGTAGAAGGACGCTGATCAGCCACTTACACCTCTGCCCTAGGGACTTAGAAACAGGTACGCAAAATAAATCCAAATAATGTAGAAGGAAGACAATAATGAATACCAAAGCAGGAAACAATAGAGAAAATTAACCAAACCAAAGCTGACTCTCTGAATATATGGATGAAGTTGATAAAACTCTTGTGAGGGTATCCAAGAAAAGAGAGAGGACAAGCAAGCACATTACCAAGAAATAAAAGAAATCATAGCCCTACAACATGCAATAGCAGTATAATACATTAAAAGTTTAGTAAAAGAAGACTGAAATTTTCTATTAATTTTAATTAGACAACTGGGAAACATGGACCAATTTCTCAAAAAACACACATTACCAAAACCTACTCAAGAATATAGTTAGGCAACATGGATAGTCCCCTAATTATTAGATGTATTTAATTGTGGTTAAATGTACCACTATCCCCACACCACTGACACACATACACACAGACCTCTAGGCCCACTGGTAAATTTTACTAAGGGTTTAAAGAAGGAATAATACAAATTCTATACAATCTGTTCGAAATGATAACAGGACATGAGGAAAGATCTCCCTAATATTTTATATTAGAAATGTCACTCTCATACCAAAACCAAAGGCAGTACAAGAAAAGAATCCCAAATGTATATACCTGCAATATGATGTTGGCAAATCTGTTCCAATAATATACAACATGATCATCACGACCTGAGGATTTAAATTGTTCTTTGTGTAAAAGTGAAACAGTAGAGTCCATTAGGACAGTCACCACAATCCAGCGCAGGCAGGCACAGACATTCTCTTCACTCAGTAGTGCTAGTTAGAGGCATCTCGGGTAAACTGATCAAGCCTTCCTCAAAACTATAATTCCTTGGGGCACCGGGGTGGCTCATTCGCTTAAGCGTCTGCCTTCGGCTCAGGTTATGATCCTGGAAACCGAGGATCGAGCCCCCAATCAGGCGCCCTGCTCTGTGGGAAGCCTGTTTTTCCCTCTCCTCTGCTTGTGTTTCCTCTCTAGCTGGGTTTCTCTCTGTTAAGTAAATAAATAAAATTAGCAGATTGTAATTTCCTTTTCCTCCTAGCCTGTCGTCTGCCCAGTCTGAATCCCGTCTTTCACACCGGAATGAGGTAGTAAATTAGACCCGACTTCTGACTGTGTAGGAGTTTGTTAAGTTACTGTTGCTGGTGTGCTATCTGATGGGCACATTTGAAAAAGCAAAACAAAAGTGATTCCTTGAAAACTGTTAAGAAAATACCACTTTCGATGCTGTCCTTTTCCAAAAACTATCCGTAGTATTTTCTCAGGCCATGGTCCTGGCATGGTGACTAATACCTAGGGGTATTATAAACATGAATCATACTTGCTCTCAGAACCAAGCCATAGAGAAGTATGCTCGTGAAGACTCCCAGGTGTATGCACGTATAAAATACTGCACGAGTACAGAGGAAGAAGGCCAGCGTAGGAATTTCGATCCCTAAATCTCATGATGTCTGTTTATTCATTAAAAAAATATTGATTGGCCATTTTGTGCCAGGTTTTAAGATACCTACTGGATATATGAAGATTATCAGTGCATTTATTCTGTTATTCAAAACATATTTATCAAGTGCTTACTATTTTCTGGGCACATAGACTGTACTCTCCAAAGGGGGAAGAGGCAGGAAGAAATCTCCATCCGAGTAATAAGCATCCAAAAACAGCACACACTGTACGTTGTGGGGAATAGGGGGAAAGTCAGTGCAGTCAGTCGTGCAGGCCAGGGAGTGATTCCTGGAGGACTTTCTCCTGCCCTGGGCACCAGGGGACAACAGCCTGTCAGGGAGGCTGGGCTGGGGAGACATCCAGGCAGAGGCATCCTGTCCAAAGTCTCACCTATGAGGTTGTGTGGCAAATCTGAAGACTGAAAAAAATATATATTGGAGGCTCACCTGGGGAGCTCAGTCAATTAACGGTCTGACTCTGGCTCAGGTCATGATCCCAGGGTCCTGGTATGGAGCCCCACATGGGGCTCACTGCTCAGTGGGGAGTCTACTTCTCCCTCTCCTCCTTGTTCCTTCTCTCTCTTGCTATCTCTGTCTCTCTTTCTCTCAAATAAATAAATAAAATCTAAAAAAAATAGAAAGAAGAAAAAAAGAAAAGAAAAGAAAAGGTAAGAGAAGGGAAGGGAAGGAAAGAAGGGAAGGGAAGGGAAAAATGGGGCCAGCTCCAAATTTCGGTTCCAGGCAGAGGAGGTAGTGAGAGTTGGGGGTGGCCGGGTGGCCAAGGAGGCTAGAACTGGAAAATCAAGACCACAGGCCTTGATGGAGGGGCGGTTTTTGTTACTCAAGTAGCTGCTAATGGACTTTCAATTGTGAGCGACTGGACAGATTTGTAAGTGGGGAGAATGGCTGTTATTTACAGAGAGGGGGACACAGGGGATGAGCAGAGACCCAACCCCCAAGAAACTCGGAGTCTTCAATTAAAGGTATTGTTCTTTCATCTGCTACTCTTGGAAGACGGTATTTGGGCTGGCAACCAGTGGACCATATTTTGCTTATATTCTCCATCAGGATCACATTCCTTTACAGTCTGAGACTCTCCCATCCTCTTGCCGGTACTTGTTAACATCAGGGAGTTAGGAGCACGCTGCTGCCCACACGGTGGAGCAGATAACCCGTCTGTTACTTAGGAAACAGTGCTCCCGGGGGGAGTCTCCTCACCGCAGGGCGTGTCCACCCCACGGACCCCAGCCGCCTGGGCGGCGCCGGCGGGACCCAGATCCAGACGCTGCTGCGGTAACCAAGTCTCATCTTTTTTTTTCTTTTTAATGATTTTCTTTATTATTGAGAGAGAGCAAGAGAAAAAGAGAACAGGAGCAGGGCAGAGAGAGAGGGAGAAGCCAACTCCCTGCTGAGCAGGGGACATAGGGCTCCATCCCAGGACCCTGAGATCATGACCTGAGCTGCAGGCCGACTGAGCCCCCCGGGGTTCCCAGAGCAGTCTTATGAACAATAACCTCCAAATGCACACCCGTGAGCTGCGCAGATAAACAAGCTAGTGCAGGGTCACAAAGGAAAGGCTGCCCGTAGAAGCAGGTGCATCTATCAAACACTGTGTTGGGCGAAAGAACTCACACACGAAAAGGAATGTAGTGGTTATTTATTTTATGTAAGGTTATAAAAATATTGGCAAAATGACCCAGAAGTATTTTAAGATATATGCTTAGTTGGTAAAATTATAAGGAAAAGCAGGAACTTTATAAGGAAAAGAAATGTCCATAGTAGGTGAGTTGTTGACCTCGCAGGAGTGGGACCAGAAAGTGTGGGGGGGATGGTAGGAGGGTCTCCGGAGGGCTGCCTCCTCCCCGGGGTGTGGGGACATTATTGACATTCCCACGTGACACCAGCTGAATTACGGCACGTCTGTTAGTGCTTTCCTGAGGTAGAGCCATGGATTATGGTTTATGAAACGGTCCGTTTATTTCATGCATGTTTGGGGGGAAAAAGGAGGTTTTCCTCCTCCCTACTTATAACAGTTTCTTTAAGCAGAGTCACTGATTTCACTTAACAACACAACAGCCTGCACAGATGAGGATAGCCCGCATCTTCGGGAACACTGCAGTCTCTTGGCTTCGGGGTCTGAACCCATCAGGGGACCCGAGTCTCCTTGGCCAGCTCTCGGGCCCAGCCATCAGAGTAATCACCCACTTTGGGACATGACGGAGGATTCATGATGGGAAGAGCTCTTCTTTTACCTAGGCTGTCCCTGTCCCTGATGGTCCTTCACTAAAAATAAGCTGGAGACAGGTCTGGGATTTACTGCATAGTCATGAGTCAGTGTCAGTTTCTTTCTTTTGACGAATATGTCATGGTCTAAGATGTTAGCAAGGGAAGGTTCCGAGTCCTCGGCATGTGGCAACGCTCTGTACCATCTTTCCAACTCTTGTGTGAATCTGAAATCCTTCCAAAATACAAAGCATTTTTTTAATAAAAAGGTAGAAACTAGCAATGATGAGACATCACACCTTATTGTTCTTCCTCAGGAACTCTGAACAGAGAAGACGGAGAACACCAATAGAAATCATGTGCTGGACACATCTTAATTCTCCTGAAAGAGAAGGAGCTGCAAGTCTCCCATCAAAAACTTGGGCTGTGTGTGTTCTCATCCAGATCAAGATGCAAAACAACCAGGGGAAGAAAAAAAAAAAAAAGATTCTTGATTATGTTGTCTTCTAGCCCTGATAAACTCTTCTCCTGGTTGACCTCAAAAATCACGTCTCCCAGAAATAAAAACATTGGCATTTACTCCCAGGGTCTTTCTCTAGGATCAAGGGATGGCCAGCTGGTTGGCAAGACCCAAGGAAGCCCCATGGGGGGAGATAGACAGACACCGAGACGGAGAGATAGACGGATGGGTACGTTAGCAGGTAGATTTACAATCTTCAGGCTTTCTGTGTATCCTCAGTGACTCCTATTGCATTCCCTTTTTCTGATCAGCAACACCAAAAATGACTAAACATGTATGTTTCATGAAACAGAAGTGACAGTTTGAGAAGAAGTTACTCAAGCTACTCGAGCGGAAAGAAACTCTTGCGTTTTCTGGGCCGTACGAGAGGCATGGCCGTGTTGCACTGGGCTCCGTCAGACTTAGTTTTTCTTGAGTTTACGGTTCAGGTGATACTGGAGTCACCGATGGGAAAGGCCACCCGTGGACCAACAGCAGGAAATGCGTGTGTCTTAAGTTGGTGGGGAGCATGGCCAAGACCCAGCCTCCACGTGATCCTGGGCAAGCCATTGACTGTCCTAAAGAAGACAGCGTCTGAGTTAACAAGAGGATTTTAAAATCCATGAAATTCACCAACAATTTTTAAGAATTCATTCCTTACTGTACTTCTGTTCATTTTATTTTAGTTTTACGACCCACTAATAGCCCTCCTCAAAGAAACAGAAGAACTCTCTGGAATTCCGGTGTGACTCTGGAAACGAGGCACGGGGCTCCTCTGCTGTAGCTTGACTGACTTTAGCCTCTCAGTGCAGCGGCTCGGTTGCTGAGCTGTGTCGGGATGAGCGGGCTTCTCCGACCCCACCCTGCGGCGCACACATGGCCGGCCCCCACGCCCCAGGCCACAGCCAGACTTCAGGGTGGCTGACATTGATGCCTTTCTTACCAGGACACACCATCAGGTGCTTCTCTATTTTGACCTTCATGACCCCAAATGTAAGCCCTCCTCCAGCCCCCTACAGAGCTGTGTTATCTACCATGTCCTCCCAGGAGCTCAGGCCTGCATTCACCATCCGTAGTTTGGACAGGCTTGCCCATGCGGATTTGCGCATCGCAAAAAATTTTGTTGATCCCAGTTGGCCACGTTGAATCTAATCTCAAATCCCCGTCACTGGAAAAGCTCCCAATGTGGTCATCTCCCACTGCAAAGTGGGCAGGGAACAGGGGTCAGGTGGGACGGCGAGCTAATATTGTAATTTGGTCCACTCCCTTAGCGTATTAGCTGAGGAGCGGCTATGGACATGTTTCCACATTTCTGCCTAATTGCCAACAATATCAGCCATTTGGTGAGCACATTATTGAACAGTTGGAACTCGGCGGAATAGAAGAAGAAATGCCTGCAAGCATGCTCTAGCCTGCCACCTTCCTCTGCCGTTCTGTAACATCTTGGTCTTAACAGCCTCCTACCCGCAATTCCGCCACTTTAACCCGGGAAGGAGTCCTGCGGCGCCTGCCCCCGACTTCATTCTCCTGAGCACCTCGCACTCTCTCCTCCGCGTGCACCTGTCACGCCGGCCCCTCCAGGTCTCATCGCCGGCTCGCAGCTCTGTCATGGACGGGGGCACAGGTGGCCTGTTCTTTTCTTCCTCCACCTCTGTGTTTCTTCTCTTCTAATTCAGGGTCCAGTGGGGAAAGAAGTATTAGTAAGGAAGGGACCACGTATTGGTAGGTTTGTAACCTTCGTGGCCTCTGCCCAGGCAGCTGTCTCCTGACTAACCCTGGGCTGTCCCGACTCCCGTGGTGGGACAGGTGGGACACTGATGCTCTCAGGGCATACCCCTCCCTGGCATCCTAAGCTAGTCCCCAGTGTTCTTGCCTCGCAACAGCCTAGAGACTGCCTTGCAGACAAACTCTCACTCAGGTCGCTGCCCTCTTGGGGCAGTGGCTGTAAGACAGCTCAAGTCTTCTGACCTCCACCGTGTCTCCTTGGCCAAAAGGCATGGGCAGATCGACTAACCCCTTGCATTTCGCCTCAGGCTGCTCCCGCCTCTTGCCTTCAAAATTCCCCTACACAAGAAAAGGCTGGTGGACTTCCTTATCCCGATTCCAACAGACACAGGTCCAATTTGTGTCCCTGAACTCCAGCCACCAGGACAGAAAACGCCCCTTCTGGCATCTTGGGGCACACCCGCCATGTTGCCAGCTCTGTATCTCGGGCCTCCCTCCAGCTGGTTGGGATGGGGAGCACTCTTCTCACCAGGGTGACAATTCACTTCTCTTGGGAACTCGCCGCCTCAGGGCACGGCTCTGGTTGTGTACTCGTGGAGAAGGATGCACGCAGGGCAGGGCAGGGTTGCCGGCGAAGATGCTAAGTACTTTGCAGACCACATCATTAGGCACACTCCTTTTACCACTGATGATTTCTCAACTTATTTTTCAGGCTTACACAGTCCTTCCTTATAAAATTTCAATGAACCAAGCTTTAAAGATATGGTACTATCTCAGTGCTAAATAAAAATAAAATTTCTAAAGAATAAACTAAAACAATTCAAAGTAAATGTTTCAAAGCCGCTATGAGCTCCCCGAGATCCTAGTCTGATAACAACTTTCACAGATGGTTCGGAAACTAAGTGAAAGGTTGTTCGAGGTTCGTTGGCACTGACATTTGAGGCTCTTCTGTTCATCCCCCATCAGCCACGTGATGCACTCAACTCACCTGAGCCCTTCAGCGACAATCTAAGAGCAGTAATAAACTGTATCTATGGCCAAGGTTGATCAAGCCGGAGGGTTCATAGTAGAACTGTGTCCAAAAGAGAGGGTAACATAAAAAGACCAAGAATGTCTGAAATGTGTTATTGTGGAGCAGGGAGCCGGAAACCCCAGTGTGGTAGCCCCAGTGAGAACTGTCGGGCGGGGTGAGCGGAAGAGGGGCTTGCAGGAAGGGAGAGCACGTGGCCTCGGTGCTGGACCGCAGCCTAGCTCTTGCCCGGGTGGGTTGGGGAGGGAACAAAATGAGTTCTGAAATGATCATGTACTTCAGATGCTTTTTTCCTGCCCTGCTTTCCCTCTACTGCATTTCCTGTTTGGGATTTCCTCGGTTGTATTTTCTGCTTGCTTGCAATCAAACCTTTCCTAGAGGTCCACACACACAGAAGTGTGCAGCTGTGAATGCCAATTCCCATTTCCAAAGAGTTCTTACCTCTTCTCGTGAGCTTTTCTTCCCATCACTGCTGCCTGGCTGCTCGGTACTTGGAACCAATATGGGATTGAGAATGCCCTAGAAGTTTTCAGGATGCGTGCTGCTGTCCGATGGGGTTTTGTTGCCTCTATGCCTGCCTGGAGGCGGCGTGGTGGGGATCCTCCATCTGCCACAGGGCGCCGTGCATGTACCGCCCCCGCTTGAGTTGTTCTTGGAGGTGTCCCGGCCTGTTCAGCGTCCCTTCACATACTGAGGGGGAAAGAGGTCTGCAGAAGAGAACCATTTCCTTCTCTGAAAGTGGGGCAGGAGGGGATGCTCAGCTTTGGGGGTTAACAGAGCCTATGTCTCTGGGTTTGGGGAGTGAGATGTTGAAACCAGCATCTTCCTATGTTTGTGCCTCGAGGTCTGCAACTAGGGGCACAGCGGGCATCCACCTTGAGCAGAACCATAGACGGGGCAGAGGGCTCTTTTCCTCCTTTTTTTTTAAATAAATTTTTCTTTTATTATTTTTTTTATTTATTAATTTTTATTTTTTTTCCATAATGCAGCCACCCTATCCCGGGAAGAGGGCTTCTGAACACACTTCCATTTGTCACCTGATGAACATCACTTTATGTCTGACTTAGGCTCTCAGGATTTTGTCATTTTATATTTTCAGTATGGAAAGTTGATGCCTTTGTTTTTAGCTCTAGAGTCGGGAAGTGCAAACGCAGGTGCAGAGGCTTTGCCAGCTGCCCGTGAGGTGCCACACTGACCCTCGTGCCCGACGTGAGAGGACAAGCCATTATTTTATGAAGTTAAAAACTGCAGTTCCATAAATATATTTCAAATATTGATGCACAATGCATGATCTTTCCTTTAAAAAATATCATGACACCTCTGGGGCACTAATAGAATTTTCTGCGTACCTTCTGGGCCCTTCATCTCTTAATCAATACTCATTTGGAGCTAATGTGATGAATTCAGGACTAATTGAAAGGATGCATATTATTAATGCCAGACAATCGCCTCAGCTGCACAGTCCGACAGGGTTCATTTTTGAGACGAGCAAATTAAAGATTAATTCCTATGGCAGAAAAGTACCCAGTGAGAGAGCGTAATCAATTTACACAGTGCGCCATCCCGTTTGGTTCAAAAGGCATATAGATTAGTAGCTCATGCATTCAAGCTCAGGCCAAAAAGGCAAATGTCTATTTGCAGGTTTTGCGATGACTCGGTAGTATTATATTCTATCATCCAGGCTCAGTATCTCCCATGGCAAAAACAGACTCACTCCTTCCCGGCTTAGCCAGGGACCTTGCAGAGATTAGGGATTTTAGCCATTCGTATGTAAATGATCCGGGAAAACTATGGCTACTTTCTCTGGCCCCACACTTTATGAGGTGGGTGACACAGTCCTCATGCTCAGCGTTGACATGTGTGCTCAGCAGACCCTTGAGATAACTCATAACATACTTAAGAGATGAACTAAATTCATTCTGATGAGCAGAATAGTTGAATAAATAGTGTCTTAGTCAGGGTTCTTCAGAGAAACAGAACCAATAGGTTATCTATCTTCATTTTATGTATATAAATATAGTGTGTGTGTGTGGTGTGTTATAGGAATTGGCTCATGCAATTATGGAGTCACAATTTGTTCTCTGCCCCTGGAAAGCCGGTTCTGCAATTCAGTCAGTCCAGAGGCCAGAAAACTTGGGACCAATGGTGGAGCTCCCAGTCTCAGCCCAAAGTCCCGAGAGCAAGGAGCGCCGGCATCTGTGGGCAGAAGAAGATGAGTGTCCTGCCTCAGGCAGGGAGCAAGTTCTTTCCTCTGTTCGTTGTTTGTTTGCTTGTTTTTTGTTTTTGTTGCTCTGTTGAGATTCTCCATGTGTCAGACGATGTCCGCCCATGCTGGAGAAGGCATCTTCTTTCCTCAGTCCACAAGCTCAAATGCTTGTCTCTTCCAGGAACACCTTCCCAGACACACCCAGAAATGATGTTGTCTTGCTCTCTGGGCATCACCTTGCCCAGCCATGTTGCCACAGACTTAACCACCACAAATAGAAGTTCTCTTTTCTGGTAAGTATAACATTGAAAATGAGGCGTCCAGGACTTTCAGGGAGCTCGACACAGGAAATTGGACAGGGCAACACTGATGGTCACTCTCCAACTCCTCAGAACCGTCTTGTTTTGGACTTCTGTAGGAAGGAATGGAAATATTTCTGGCCCAGACTAAACCATCTCAATAATCAAAATGGATGCCTATCAAAGAGAGAAGCATTAATTCTTTTATTTTCACTCCCAAGTGGCTTATTCATTCCCCAGCTAGGATTGAGTATCAGCTAAGCTTTGGGATCAAGCATGTTCCTTTGTTGTCATCAAATAATAGACACTGTGTCATATCTGTAGATAAGGACCAGTTGAGAGGGGCTGTAATAGTATTTAATTTAGAACATAATTTTTGCAATCTGGTATTCCAGTTACATTATAAATTTGCCCATTATGTATTTTATTGTCTTCTATTGGCTTTAGACCACAGAAACATGGTCTGAATGCCATAGACAACTGAGTGAATTTCTGTTCACTACACATTTCCTGGGAGTTATCAGAAAAATCCCAGCCATTCCCGCAACTCAGTATCTCAGTTAGAAACATTCCTCATCTCAGGAAGGAAATGGGGTCATGTAACATCCCTCCACCCTGGTAAGAAGAGAGAAGTAATCAAAAGACAAACTAAAGCCTAATACCTTCTACTCCCATATTTTTTTCCACCTTCTAATGCAGGGCAGGCTCCTGGTGCTGGTAGTGTGGGGGCTGGGGAGGGTTGTGGGGTCGGGGAGGGTTGTGGGGCCGGGGAGGGTTGTGGGGCTAGGACAATGACCCATCCACATCAGTGCTGTGACCTCAGACGCATTCCTGGGACTCTATGTACCTCAGTTATACGACCTGTATAATGGTGATAATCATAGTCCCGGGGAACTCAGAGCCCCTGTGAGAATCAGGGCGGCTGGTTCTCACAGCATAGAACAGTGTCCGGTTTCAGTGGGAGCGAGCAACGTCCTGAGGGGCAGCACCAGGGCCGATCCCTCACAGTTAACCGAACCAAGCCGGGTTGGAAATTAGGAGGACAGAAATGGAAAACAGTCAGTAAATCCAAAATGTTCAAATGTGAGTCAGTGCCCCAAGGCAAGGGGATGAGCTAGGGAGAGAGTGGCAATGCGATCACACCTTCCGTGCTGCCCTGGCATTCTCCAACCCCATGAGGGTCCGCTTACACTGCATTCCCGCTGAGCTTCACATCAGGCGGACGGCAATATTCCATCACAAATCACGGCTCTTAGCACCTCGTGTTCCTTGTGCCGGGAATGGCCGTCACTCTCCCATCATGGCCTACATGACCCTGCTCTGTCTCTGACCTCTCCTCAAGGTCACCCATCTTGACCTCACAGGCTACATTGGAGCTCACTGTTACCTCTTATCTTCCGACATCCTCATCTCCGACATTAATCAAAATTGGGATCAGAAATTGATTTATAATATTCTATTAATATCTTCTTCCATATGATATTATTAATACAGTGGGCAGAGAGTCTCTGACATTCCCCACCACCGGCACTCGTGAAATATTTGTAAGAATGACTGATGCTGTCAGTCAAGTTCATCTTCAGAAATCTCATCCCAACCCTAGGGTGAGGCTTGCCCTTCTAACGTGGAAACACAGAAGCCCTACATGTGCCTTGGTGTCATTATCTGTGCAGAGAGTTCCTTTGCCTTATGAGATCATAACCAATCCAAGAATGGGATCCATTGCTTGTTTTATTTTATTTTTATTGTTTTTTCCAGCTAACCCAGTTAGAAACTCACGTCTAGCTTTATAACCAGAGAATACTAGAGGAACATCGGTGGGTAGACAAAATCGTACTTGTGAGAATCCCGGGCTTTCTTAAAGTTACAAAGACAGTAGTTTGCGGGTACATTGCAATGATTTTATAAAAATGCTGATTAAGGAAGTTTGTAACTTAGAAATTGTCTTGAATATAAGCCAGTTCTCTCTGGAAAAGGGGCTTGCATCAGTATACCTTCATCCTGTACTTAATGTTATGTTAGACTGAGATTCAGACCTCTTTGGGTCTATGATCCAGCACCAGTAATCTGACTGATGCCAGGATCCCAGTACCAGATTCTTCCTCCACGGGATGCCTGGGTTCGACCAAAGCTAGCACATGCCTCAGCCCCTCCCTCTGCTTTTTAAAACAAATTCTCTTAGTTTGTTAGTTTGTTTGTTTGTTTAATTTGATTTGCTTTGGCCTGCTAAACATGTATAAATTCCTTTTCCTTTCAATTTTGTGGAATAAGGCACAAACTAGTGCTGATGTGAAAGAAAATTCCTTGCAGTTATAGGATGGCAATGCAAGCTAGTTTCCTCCAAGGAGCTTGGGGTTTTGTATGAAATCGATCACCAATAGGTATTTACGTAGAGGTGTTGGCAAAGTGTCAGGAAAAGTGAAAGAACTCTGGGGGTTAACCATCAAGGCAAACACAGAGAGACTCGCAGTTTGTATATGCTCTGTATCAACATTGAAGTTTGGGGGTAAAGCACGAAAAATGATTCCTCGGGAGTTAACTTCTTCTTATGCACCATGCACAGCTCTGGACGAGGGCCATTGCCTCCACGCCTGCTCCCGCCTTTAAAGCTTGCTATGATGAGATGGTTGGAGAATGGGAGAGAGCAGGTGTCCATAGAAAACAGGAGGGATGTCCCCGCTCGTGATATACTAAACCGATACAGATAGGGTCGTGGTCAAGAAGTCGTTTTTTTCTCATATAAGTTATTAATATCACACATATATTAAAATAAGAAATAATATAAAGAACACATACGATCCACAGTTCTACAGAACCTCGAACACGCAGCAAGCTTGTCCCAGCACAGAGCTGCCTTCCCCTCTTCAGTCCTTCAGGCAGACTGCATCAATTCCCCATACCATTCAAATCAGGAATTGCGGGCTTTTCCCTTAATATCATCTGACCTTGAGATGAAGGTAAAACACGACTCCTTTGTCAGAGTCACGGTTCTTACCACTGGAACACAACTTCATTAGCTGCACGGTCATTAGATTTATCCTAACTACACTCAACTCTCCCTTTCTATAAAACGCATGTTCCAAATAAATGCATTTTCATAAGTATTCAAGAGTTATTCCCACACACCACTTTGTAATCAAGGATTATAAAAATACGCTTTCAAGTTTCTATCATTCATTTCAGGTTGGCTATTTTAAAAATGATCTGCATATAATGGTATCAAGTCATCAATAGTAGCCAGATGAGAAGCATTTAAACAATCATCAATCAGAATCAATCAGAGGAAGTATCTGCATTCAGAGAAGTGGGTCTGGAGAAGGGGAGAAAATGGTCTTAATAAAGGACTTCTGAAAATAAAAAGAAAGGAGTAGGAACATGTAGGCAACATTTGCCTAAAGTTTATTCTTGTATTCAACAGTTTTGTTTTTTTTTTCAACAACTGCATTTGAAAAAATCCATCATAATTAATTTGCAAAGAATATTTACACAACACATTTATTTTTAAAGAAAATGATATAATCCACATTTCAGGATCTCATCCCCTAAGCACTCAGGAGAAGAAGTAGGTATACAATAGGACATTGTTAGCAGCAGCCATGTAATCAGGATGGGAAGTCTGTGTCGTTTGAGAATTGAAAGTGTGAAGGCCAGAGACAGAAAAAGACTGAGATTAAGGGATGGAAAGAGAACAACTCAGGAAGGCATTATCTTCATTTTCGTTATCCTGTTGCTTCTCATGATGTGTGTGTTTTGTAATTAATATATATCTCTCAAATACCTAGAATTCATGCTAGTCCTCAAAGGATGGTCACTCTGGTGAGCTCCACATTCTTCCCAGGGAGGTATTTATCATCATGAAGTATAACTTATGATAAATTATTATAAACAATTAAAAATAAAGTATAACTTATGGTTACCAAATGAATTTTCCTGTGTGACATTCCTCTGTGCATAAAAATTGTTGGATTTTGCTGACCCCCAGGCCCAGCTCATCCTAATAGCAGACTTCAGTCTATTCAGCTAAAGCTATGATCATTTATGGCACAGAAGTTAATTAGATTATCAGCTAAGGATGTGAAAGGGTAGGAAGAAATCCTGCATGTCTCACCAATGAACAAGAAAATAATCTTCCCCCCTTGGTGTAGCCAATGGTTGTCGTGTTTTGTATACACATCATTGCTTTCTAAGGTTGCAAAAGAACACTGCGCTAAAGATATAACATTGCAAAGATGGAGTTACCACAATTTTTTGGCACCAAGTTTAGTTCAAAAGGATTAGGTAAGTGTATTCGTGGATTTTAAACCAATCAAATTACAAAGCCAATCCTTGCATTAATTTTCCAGCTCACTGAATGATAGAGCCCCAAGCTCTGACTTCTCATCAATTAAGTGAGCTGTAAAAATCTGGAGCCCAATTCTATGATGTATTAATCAACATATCTGATGTAGGGAAACAGACTTTATTATGTTCTCTGGGCTGGAAATCAAACCAGTAACCACTGTTGGTTTAGCCACATTTAGCTTAAAGACACATTGATACCTCAATTAGTTAATTTTTTAGAAGATTTTCTTTATTTATGACACAGAGAGAGACAGAGAGAGAGAGAGAGAGATAATACAAGCACCGGGGAGCTGGAGAGAGAGAAGCAGACACCTCTCTGAGCAAGGAGCCCGATGCGGGGCTTGATCCTAGGACTCGGGAGTCATGACCTGAGCCGAAGGCAGACGCTTAACAACTGAGACACCCAGGCATCCCAATTGGTTATTTTTTTTTAAAGATTTTATTTATTTATTTGGCAGAGAGATAGATCACAGGTAGGCAGAGAGGCAGGCACAGAGAGAAGAGGAAGCAGGCTCCCTGCTGAGCAGAGAGCCCGATGTGGGCCTCGATCCCAGGACCCTGAGATCATGACCTGAGCTGAAGGCAGAGGCTTTAACCCACTGAGCCACCCAGGCACCCCAATTGGTTAATTTTTTAAAGGCTGTAGCAGTTGACCAGATAGCACAGTAGATACCGAAGATGCGAGAAAAATAAATGGTGCCAGTGATAAAGCAGTAAGTAAAACAATTTTTTTTAATTAAAGAAAAAGTCAGAGGACACATATCAAGCAGAAGTCAAGAGCTGTTTGAGTAGGCAGAGACGAGGCAAAGGTGCAGTGGACAATCGGAAATCACCTCAAAGGAGACGACCTTGGAGAGTCCCCTCCACGGCCCCGCCCCAGGCAGGAGGCTGGTACATCGGGTTAGATCAGACGGCAGTGATCATGAGCTGCTCAATCCCAACTTTCTATGTCATCTTATTAGAGACAGTGCCCCCCAAAAATAGCTCAAAGACAGTGTGCTGGGCTTGCATGGGAATAATATTCAGGTGACACAAAAAGATGAAAAACGAGCGCCAGTGAAATCCCATTCCCCCCTGTACTGCAGGATGGCCGAAGTACCGGCTCAATGCCTTAGACGCCCTTTTGTACACACAGAGACTCACAGTCTATAGTTTGCAGAATAAAAGAAAAAACATGTTGGAAGGGAATTTCAGTTAATTTCTTTTTTTTTTTAATTTTATTTTTGAAGTAATCTTTACACCCAACATAGGGTTGAAACTCACAACCCTGAGATCAAGAGTCGCAGGCTCCACCCCCTGAGCCAGTCAGGCACTCCAGTTAATTTTAATTAATAAGAATTTAACATTTGTACATACTGGCATTTCCCAGACACACATGGCATTCAGGTCAATCTTACCTAAAAACTAAAACTACATGCAGTTAAGATGTACTTACTGCCTGGAGACCAAGTTCTAAAAAACTTCCCAGCTGACATCTCATTTCCTACCCTATCACTGCCGTATGACAGGTAGACAGGTCTTAAAATGGACCTAAAATGCCCACTCTACAAGCCTTAAAATCCTTTGTTTACCTTCACTTCTCTTGAAAATCCATGGAAGGAGAAAGCAATAGATAACGTATTTTATATATATTTTCCCACGTCGAAAAGTAGGTGAAATTTATATTTTTAAATGGAAGACAAAGGGAAGTACATAGTGCTTTCCAGAAGTCGAGTGGTCAGTGTGGTATGTGGTTTCCACGTCCTCACCCACTAACAGCCAAGTCCTGCCCTCTGGGACTCAGAGCGGGAGGCCACCATGACCTTCTCCTTTAGCAAAGCCTCAACCATTGCTTGCCCCACACCCTCCACGAGCTGGGTCACTCAACCCTTCCTCATCCCACCCACCGTCATTACCCTCATCGTCAGAGGCTTCAGAGATATGAAAAAGCCTTCTTTCTCACGCAGTAGAGATAATCTAAATTGAAAAACGTCCGGCAAGTCTCCATGAGTTCAGAGATCTGGATGTCTTACCAGATCCCTCTAAGATGACTTCTTGGTTTCTATAGCAACTAGATGTTGTATTATATCATATCATATCATCACCATATCATTGTATAATCATTGATCAGATAGATACGTATATCATTATTATATACTTTCCCAACCCCAAAGTCTTTCCATTTCACATTTAAATCTTTTTCATTTTCTTTTCCTTCCCCCCAGACAGTTTGCCTGTGTTTGTCATGGTAAGAATATGTCCTGTTTGATGAAAGTGAGGCTTTTTGATGCAAAATATTTCTGTATAAATTTGATGCCCACACTACCAGCCCACAACATGGGGAGGAGACAGAGTTATCGTCAGACCCGGGAACGATTCCAGGCACTTATGTTTATTTAATTCTCAGAACTGGTCTCAGGACTGAGGGTGTAGCCCTCATTCTAGACAGTCGGAGTCTGGCCCTCACGTCAGCGCACATGGCCCAGCCAGGTTCTGGTCCCGGTGAATTTATCTCAGAGCCGTGAACACTAGCATCACAGAATGGAATTTGCATTCTTCTTTTTCTTAACTCATTCTTTAAAAACCTCCCACTGCTTTACATCTGTGCCATTTCCTTTCATTATTATCTGCACTGTGATTTATGAAAGACAGAATTTTGTTAGTACTGGAAAAATAATTAAAAATTTTATATAACTATGAATTACTTTGAGATTCAAGTGATCCCATTAAATAAAGATCTCTGAAAATATTGTTGATGGGTCACGGTGGTTTCCATTTCTCTGACCTCCCTTATGTTCTGTAATGCTTCTGTAAAACGCATGAATGATTTTACTGTGAACTAAATAAACATTTTTTTTTAAAGATACCCATCTCGAAGGGCAAATCTATTACTTTTCTGATAAGACCAAACCAAATGAAGCTTTAGAACACTCCTTTTAATGAAAAAAACAGGTTGAAGTGTAATGCTATATATTAATACATGTGTGCATATTGAATTTAAAGAGATTGGAATGAGTTTATTATATAGAATTTATATGGTGAGGAATAGGAAGGATTGTAAGGACCTGTAGATATGTATCTGCCAGTTAAATCCGTGATATCTACTCACTGGTTCCTTTATTCATAAAATGGAAACAATAAATCATGACATTTATTGCCGTAATTCAAGGACTTTCAAAGAGATAATATGAGTGAAGAGAGTAGCCAAGTACTTGACATATCATAAGCACTCAGTATATGGAAGCTATTATACAATAAGAAAAAACCATTAGAGATGATTCTTCATTTATGAACATTATGGAGCAGCTATCAGGACTGAGTGATCAAATGGTCTTGGTGTAGGTTTCAGAGGACTGAGTTAATTTTGGAGTCATATAATTTCATAGCTGGAAAAAGCCCTGGAGATACAATCCTGTAATTGTCAGTGTAGACATGTGGGCAGGCGAGGGGGACCTCACGCCCTCACCCCAAAAAAGTATGTGTGCAAATGGGCGCTTCTGCTCTGAGACACTTCTTCAGTTTGCTTACAGTTTCTATGATCCCATCTGCCTAAGGAAAGCGTCTTGCATCATTTTCTGTTCCCATGGGTCTACAGAAACGGCAGAAGAAGAAAACAGATATGGGAATTAAGAGCCAGGAATGCGAAGGAACATATTTCCAACCTCAACGCACAGGACAGCAATTTAGGGCATGGTCACCAGGACTTCTGAATCCCGGGGCTTGTCCTTCCACGCCAGCAGGTGCTTGCTTCTCTTTACCGAGACTGTATTCTCCTCAGCCAAAGCATTATAAACAGCATTGGAAAAGATTGTTTTTAAACAAAGCCTATCTTCCCTGAGCCCATGGTGTACGTCATATGCTCCGTTTTAGAGCAGTCCTCTTACTCCAGGATGACAACCAGAGGCAGAGGTCCTGTTTCAACACAGAGAAGAAAAGCTGTCTTTGATGTCCGCAGGACAGGTCCTTTTTAATCACTCCTGGAAGTGATTTTGAGCAGCAGGTATTTTAGCTTTCTATCGAAGTTAGAAGAGTGTGTGTGTTTGCCTCTGTGTGTGTGTGAGAGAGAGAGAGAGAGAGAGAGGGAGAGAGGGAGAGGGAGAGAGAGAGAGAGTGGGGAGTATCTACGTGTATTTAGTTCTCTTGGATGATTTTTATACATCCGTATCCTGTATTCCATCAGATTGTACTGCAAACAGCTCCTGAAGAAAGCAGCAGAAAGAACTAAGAACGGGCTTTATTAATTAAGGTAATAATTTGAATATATACTTGAAGGTGTTAACACCAGATAATAGGAAATACCAATCAGGGGAAAGTTTCACCAGTGACGCCAAGCTTCTGCCTGTATCCGAATGGGGAAAAGACAGTCCTTTCCAAGTTGAATTAACTGCTGGGTAAACACCCTGTACTTTTCATTTAAATAAAGCTCAAGTACTTTTCTGTTTTCTTGTTTCCTGAAAAATAAATAAAAGGAGACAAATTAGGTTCCTTTCCAACAACAAGGAGCCACAAGGACAGCAGCAGGTCCAATAATAACGTCATTTTGCTAGTTTAGTTTGAAAAAGGGATGTGTCCGTCAGGGGCGTCAGTACAGGCGCTTACAATGAAGCGGCCACAGCCCCATCCCAGGAAGCTCTGGGCTCGCGGTTCAGCAGAACTGGATGGGAAACAGCTGTGGCTCAAAGTCAGGGGCGAGTGAGAAGAGTCCCTTAGTGCCTGTCCCTGCTGTTCACCTTCCAGGACCCAGAGACCCGGCGCTGAGCGGTTAATATCAGAATCAGAGCCTTAAGAGTTGTAAGTATCTCTTTGGTAAGATTGCAGGACGACTTTGTTTCCTGGAAGATACTGAATCGGTGTCTTCTAGATAGCTGTCCCTAAACATTTACCAACACAAGCTGCTCTTGCTGCTGTGAGAAGTTGTGAACGATACAGGAGACAGAGCGCAGGCAAATGTTAAGCGATTTGTAGCTATCATTTTTTTTGTCCTTGTGAATTTAGTGCTTGCATTCCTCTGATATTTCCTAAAACACCTACTTCCAGCTCTAGTCCGATAGCTATATAGCGATCACCAAGGAGAAACCAAAGGGAATCCAGATTCAGGGAGCACTGGGGGTCCGGGGCAGGGAGTAAGTGAGAGAAAACCTCAGCTGCAGGCACACCTGCTGTATGACGTGGCTACGAGAAATTCCGGCACGCTGGACCTGTGTTTCCTTCCCTGAGGAAGGAGGTAAACCCTTCCTGCAGAGCCCATGTAAAGGAATATGAGAGATGTCCTACCTCGCAGCCTGGCATTAGGGGAAACAATTTCATTTCCTTGCTTTTTTAATAAGGGCATTCTGAATAACTTCGAGATTTTAAAGAATGTATTTTCTGCTTCCTTTGAAATGGTGCATTCCTGGGGCATCCCAGAGACACGTGTCAGGATGTTTTAAGAGCCAACAAACATCACGCTTTCTCAGGCAAGTGCCTGGTTCATGGGAGCCCCCGGAACTTATCTGTTAGTTGTGGGGCTTTAGACCAGGGTTCCCCGAAGGGAAGGAAATGCTTGCAGGAAAATTTAGCAACTAATCTGTAAAGGGCCACTTTACGTACTATAGCACCAAGAAAAAAATCAAATGTTTAGTTATTATGAGTATTATTGATAATACAAATAAATTTAGACCAGAAGGAGAGACACAAATTGGTTCATAAATGGTGCAGAAAATGGTGGTGGTAGTCTTTAACGAGTACAGTTTTGTGTGTCAGAAGAGTATACTCTTAAAGGGAAGGGAATGAGGCAGCAAATCCTATGGTATGTGGTGCTTGAGATCTTTTCCATAATTGTAATTTTAGCATGGAATTTTTTGCCCCAACTTGCAAAATTTCCATTTTCCTGTTCGAAAATCAAGTCCTAGATATGTGTATAGCAGTCATCTTAGATACAATCACCTTGGGTGGTTTAAATTCTAGTTTGGGTCTTATATAATTTCACCCAGCCCACCCATTGCTTATTCGTCAAGGACTATTTACAGAAAAATAAGAGGCTACAGAGAATATACATTCTGTTGGAATTTTGTAATAAAACAATCTAATTTACCAAGCCCTTTTCTCTTGTAAAGGCAGTTGGGGAGCAACATAATTAAATGACTGCCATAAAATTAAGAGAATCTATTTTCTAATCTCATTTGAAAAGTTGGCTGGGATCTTAACATAATCCCTATATTATTTTTATAGTTTCTCTCTTGCTGTCTGTCGTCATACATGCTCTAGTCCTCTCAGTGCGTTCTCTTGGGCCATTTCTTTTAAAGAGTTCTTTGTATCATTAAGTGCCAAATGTTTCTGGGTGTCCACATAAAGAAATGTCTGAAGATGATTTTGCCGTGCGATAAGTAACTGTTAATTTGTCTAGAAAGGAATTAAATACCTTAATATATAACTTGAGCTACATTAAGGAGAGATTCTGCCCAAACAGGCAGAAAGAAGAAAACAAATCAAATTGGTTTGTGTTAATCCTGAAATCATTACTGAGCTCCTTCTCATCTTCCTTCCCACTCACCCCTGAGCCCCTATCTCCCCAAAGTACACCGTCCCAGCAGACATATGACCCCACCCTCGTAAACTCCAGGAACTCTGGGATTCTGTCTAGAAAAATTTTTGTGGGAACAGAGTGCTGGGAAAATATTGTGTGGCTTCTAGGGACGGATCAGCTGCTCAGATTCTATCCCTCCCTGCCCAGGTCTCCTGCTGGGTACCACAAGGGCTAGAACACCAAAATAACACTTTTCAGATCCTTTTGCTGTTGCCAAACTATCATTCTTCTTAAGTGTTCTATTGATCTGGGAATAATTTTGCTTCTTTTCACTTAGATTATTGTGATAACATGTTTTTGTGTCATTATAGATGACCCTAGTGTTCTTCCTCAGAGTCCCCTCTCAAGTTTGACCATGCCTGGACCCCTCTCCCATCCTCCACGGCCCCTGCCCTTCTCCCTTCTCCCCACAGCCCAGAGAGCTCTCCTTGGCCCTGAAGCCACTTGGCAATCACTCATAGACAGACTTTGATTTTTTTCTCTGTACGTTTCCTGTGTTCTTGTCCCCTGCCTTCCACTCTCAGCTACGCACTAATTCCCCTGATGGCGAGGAAAACCAACAGAAAAGTATTATGTGAAGGCCAACTGGGGGCCACTCAGGATTCTGTACAAGACATAGAAAATATTGTGGGAGTTTAAATAGACAATGATGTTTTAAAAGGAATTCAGTGGCCCCAAAAACGTTTTGGGAAAAAGTTTGGTGGGCCTCCAGGAAGGAATTCCAAAGGTAGAGACACACAGTGTTCTCATTCCTGCACGATCACCATCAAAACTATCAAGTTCAAGTACACATGTCATTAAATCTAGGAAACTGGGCAGCCAGAGCCCAGAGGGCTTTGCTACGAAAGCCACGGAGCAGCCACGGGAGCCTGAGCATGAGCACTGTGTGGGCTGCAGACAGACTTCTTATCTTGACCGTGTGGCTAAAACCTCAGAAGCAGCCCAGTGGCCAGAAGATGGTCTCCATTCTAGTCCAAACCATAAGAGGTCCAGAACTCAACAGCAAAAGGATCTGAAAAGTGTTATTTTGGTGTTCTAGCCCTTGTGGTACCGAGCAGGAGACCTGGGCAGGGAGGGATAGAATCTGAGCAGCTGATCCCTCCCTGGAAGCCACACAATATTTTCCCAGCACTTCGCCAACAGCTCTCCTATGGCATCATAATTCATCCTTACAAAACCAGAGGTGGTTGATAGTATTGCCCACATATTAAAGACAAAGGAATTGATGGGCCACCTAGGGGGCTCAGTCCATTGAGTGTCTGCCTTTGACTCAGGTCATGATCCCAGGGTCCTGATCTAGCCCCCAGTTGGGCTCCCTGCTCAGTGGGGAGTCTGGTTCTCCCTCTGCCCCTCCCCCTACTTGTGCGCAGGCACATGCGCGCGCTCTCTTCTCTCTTTCTCTCACACACGCTCTCTCTCTCAAATAAATAAATAAATAAAATATTTAAAAAATAAAAATAAAGACAAAGGAATTGAGATTCAAGGAAAAAGGGTGGGTGGAGACTACTGATTGAGCACCCGTCTATGCGGACACCCGTCTATGCGGGCACGGTGCTCGATGACTTGCAGACATCATTTCCCGAATCCTCCAAATGGTCTTGTCATATCAGGAGTAGACAGAAAATACTGAGGCTCAGAGATGCGAGATATCTTCATGTATCTGGTACAAAGTGAAAGAGTCGCCATTCCAATCCTAGTTTGTCCAATGGCGAACTCATAACCTCTTCGTCAACACACTGTCTCAAAATACTCTGAAATCGCTGTTGCATTTCCGTTGATGTTCAGGATGCTGTTTAGTGATCAAAGTAACATTGATTTATTGATAATAACTTCCAGAATAACTGATCCTGAGTCAGGGTGACCCATGTTGATCTGATCATTAAAGGCTAATCCCTCTTTAGGCTAGAAAAGAGATTATATATATTATAATATAAAAAGCAATAGTTTGCAGACTTCTCTAACAAAATATAAAAGTCATTCTTTACATTTCTAGGGAAAGGGATGCTCTACTTTACTAAATGAGGGCCTACTGACCTAGATGATCCTAATTTTTACACGAACACATACAAACTACAGTGTAGGTTTTTCTATTATTGTATCCCATATATTAAGAATAACAACTTTTAAAATGTTGTGTTTATCTTGCCAATAACTCTAAATTTTCATGATAACTAGATAAAAGTAAATCTAGGCCAAAATTTAGGTGGTCAGACAATCATTTCCCTTCCAGAAAGTTGGTCTTATGAGAAATGAGTCTCCTGCTCCTCGTGATGGAAGAGAGAGGACAAGGGAACACAAGTCTGTTTTCTCTAAAAAAATCATAATTGATTCAGGGACTGAGCAAGGCAGACATCCTGAGAACTCATCAACACCTTTTCCGTTCTGGCCTCTATAGCTCAGCTCCCAGGTTTTGTGGCCAAAAGAGTCCAAGGTGAAACTGACGGATCGAGGTCCCTTGGCCTCTATAGAAATTTTATACAAACAGATAAGCCCAAGCAAACTTTGACAACCGATTCAGGATTTTATTGGAAGGGCAGGACTTGTGAGCACGACGTTCTGAGAAGACAGTGTTTTTAGGGAGGAGAGCAGGTGAGTGAGGGGCGCGTGTGTTGTGGACGGACGGGAGGACAGAGACGGGTCTCGGGGTTTGTTAAGCCTGACTTCCTCAGCGGACCTGCCAGCAACTCTTCAAAGGGAAATATTTTGTTTCCGTTTCATTACAGAGCGGAACGATGAACAGCATTGACAAGTAGAAACAATCTGCTTTACTGACAACTTGGCTACATGTTACATTAGAGATGCTTAATCGTAAAGGCGGTAGGTTGTGTTGTAAGAGAAGGATTGCCGAGCCCGCGGCTAAGAAGTGGCATCAGAGCGCATCAGGCTAGAGGGAGCGGCTTCTTGAACTGTAATTCCAGCCACTTTTCCATTTGCAAAGATCAGGAGATTTCCTTTTCTCTTGGGTTGAGGCTTTGTTTCATTTTATGCTCTTCTACTCTGCTCTCCCCTCCCCCCAGAAAAGTTATGTTTTCCTGGAGAAATGCACTGTTCTTGTCATGAACGCATTTTGGTGATGATTAAGGCATGATGTCTCAGTCCCAGTTCTCCAGAGAAATGGAACCCTGGATATAGGATGCACAGAGAGAGGGGCATATATACATGAGAGTGGAAAGAGAGACAGAGATTGATTTTAGGGAATTGGCTCGTGTGATTAAGGAGACTGGTGAGTCCACCATCCACAGGGCAGAGGTCGCTGCTGACGGGACAGCTGGACTTTCCTTGCTCAGGGAAGAATCCCCGAGAATCCCCCCTTTCTCTGGGAAGGTCAGTTTTTTGTGCTATTTGGGCCTTTGATTGATCAGATGGAGACCACCCACATTCTGGAGGGAAATCTGCCTTTGTCTAACTTAACCAATTTGAATGTTAATCATACCCCAAACCATCCTCACAGAAACATCTAGAATAAAGTTTCATGAAAAGCTGGGCACCTTGGCCCAGCCAAGTCAACACATAAAATTAAACACCACACATGGTACAGCTAAGGGCACATTGGGAAGTGAAGCTATGTTAAATTGATATTTGTACCCAAAAAAAAAGCCACTTTAGGGTAAAATGAAAGTAGATACGGTGAGACATCCGTGTTGCCCAACAGAAAGAGAACACTGGTTGTGAGCTGGGTCGCCAAGGAGGCAAACAAAACTGGCACCATGCTCGTCGAGTGGATGACTGGCAACAAAGAGGGTAATCATGAAATAACATGCAAAATACTTCGATTCTTCAAAAAGAGCTCAATAGGCAAGAAGTTTTCATTTAAATAGGAAGAATTAAACTCTGGTTTCTCTAAATACTTTTCAAACTGTCTTGGACTTTTTGGATCTTCTTCCACTAAAACTATATTTACAGACTCATTCTTACAGAGCATAAGAGAAAAGTAGTCATCAATATGGAATCCCAGTGGTACAGAATCACTGAATGTCAAGATTGGAGCGGGTCTCAGACTTATTTGAGCATACATAACCAAACGAAAAATTCACTCTATAGATTTTTAGTTGATACCTTCCTCATTAAACTTGTATTTTACAAAGAAGTCTCCAACTAAAGAAAATGTTTAAAAAATTATAATTCTGAATTCTAGGTGAATTGGAGGAGGCTCTTCCACACTGATACCTGGAAAAACAAGCAACATCAAACCAATAATACCTACTAAAATACTGTAAGTGAAAGGGGAAAGAACTTATAAATACTCTTTAGAAAATCCTGGCAAAGAAGTAATTTTGACAAGGATCAGCATGATCTCCCCCCTTCCTCCATTTCTTATTCATTTATTTATTTTGAGAGTGAGAGAGAGATGGGGAAAGAGATCATGACACATGTGTGCACAAGTAAGGAGGGGCAGAGGGAGAGAGAGAATCTCAAGCAGACACCCCACTAAGCATGGAGCCCTATGTGGGGCTCAATCTTACAACCCTGAGATCATGACCTCAGCAGAAATCAAGAATCAGAGGCTCAACTGACTGAGCCATCCAGCACCCCTCCCTTCCCCCATTCTTAAAGGCCATTCTGTCTGAAAAGAATAAATGTAAAATATTTAGATATTTGTACCACTTCCTCTCAAGGAGGGGAAAGCACCCAGTAGAACTGATTATATGAGCTAGAGGAGGAAGAAGAGGAGGAAGCAGAGGAGGAGGAGAAAGGGGAACATAAGAAGGTTTTCAAGTTTTGAAACTTTTAGTCCAGAAGTTTGAAAGAGTCAGAAAATATCTGAGAGACTCATTCTTCACCAGGGCAACTAGCTGAAAGGGAACAATACAAATTCTGAGGTATTCTTTCATGGGCATAGATTACCCTTACAGCTTTGAAAATTGAATTTTGATAAAGTGTATTTAACACAATCTTGGGGAAAAAGGAGCAAAACTATGGTATCCACGAGTTGCTGCCCAGAGCTTGCATTCTCAACCCTTTCCCTCCACTTCACAGTTAAGGGAATGTGAAAGATAATGGAGAAAGGGTGAACCAGATCTGAAGGGTAGACCCAAGAAGGTGAAAACGATTGAATGGCCATGATTCACACTGGCCAGTGAGGGGACAGGAAAGAGAGAGCTGAAGGCCCATGAGGGAACCAATCTACGCGAGCTTCAGATAACCAGACTGGGGTTGGGGCGATGGGGGTGGGGAGTAAAAAATAACCTAAGGAGGGGAAACTCTTTCACGTTCTTCCTACAGAAAACTCAGTAAGACCACCAACTCACTAAGTTTAGCAGAGAGATGTTGCTCAGGCCAAAAAAAGAAGCTACAAAACAAAGAAACAGGGCAATGAAAGAAGAAACACAACAAAATGAGGACAGACACAACCTCTGAATAGGACAGACAAATATATTAGAAGCGTCTAAGCAGGGCTGGGATTTGAGTTACTGACGTAGAGGTTAAACTGCAAATAGCCTGATTGAATGTTCAGAAAAAACTCAGAGATTACAGCAGTTGAGTAGAGATAATTGCTTTGGAGCACAAAGGCACCTTTGAATAATCCTTGTCCCTAAGGTTGAGAATTCAACAAACATAAGGGGGAAAGAATTTAAATATGTGACAGAATTATATATTCCTAAATATAGACCTGAGTCTGCAGAAGTAAAGGGCAAAGTGTTTCCCAGAGAAGGAGACCGATACAGAACGATTAGCGTTGGCATATCCTGGATGAACTAGTAAACATCCAGCAGAAAAGAAGAATTTATTCAAGAATTTAAGACACAAACAAGTCATTCTCCCAGGCAAAATGGAGGAGGGGCAGTGAAGCCAGACCCCCACTTTCTCAGCAAGAAGACAACAGAGAACAGATGACAAAGATTGACTAGGAAGAAAATGGGACCTGAAAATACAACATCCAGTCTAGTTGTCATTTATTATGAAGGCAATAGACAGAACATTTCAAACAGTAATAAAGTCAAAGGTGCAGTTCCCACGAGCCTTTCTTGGGGAGAAACAATATTATCTAGGACAAAAGCCCGCCTACCCAAAAATAAATGCAGAAGCCGCACAGCCCACAATGTCAGAAGACATTGGAAAGTACCCACAGAGTTCTGGGAGGACAGAGGTCCCCCGCCCAGAGACCCTACGGGCGGCCCCTGCGAGCCCTCCTTGCAAACCAGCCTGCTAAGGACATATGCCGGATGCTGACCTGAGCTCCAACAAGCAATGCACGAAGACAAGACAGCAGGTGAACACGAAGACTGAGACCCACCTGGCAATCATGGGCAGAGATGATATGTGAAATATAAAACTTGAAAAATCAAAACACTAAATTATAGCAGGGAAGGAAACTCATCTACGACTAGAACTACATGTATGAATATTAGCAATAACTTGTTTCCAACTGTTTATTTTTCTTCTGTTAAACTGAAATAATTTAAGCGCTTTTTTTGTGAAAATCAAGACTGGAGTATGATCCCATATTTTTCAACTTATTTCTTGCCGCATATCCTCACTTGTTTCATATTTTTTATATGCATAGTGGGACAATATGAACTTAATGGTCATTTCTGAGAAATTCTTACAAAATTATTTTAAATATTTGTTACAATCGGAATTATTTAGATTTGGGGAGAAAAAACTCTACAAGTTACAAAAAATTAAAATAATAAATTATTCTTTAAAAACATTTTTAGAGGGGTGCCTGGGTGGCTCAGTCACGAAGCATCTGCCTTCCGCTCAGGTCATCCTGGGTTCCTTCGAGCCCCGCATCGGGCTCCCTGCTCGGCGGGAAGCCTGCTTCTCCCTCTCTCACTCCCCTGCTTGTGTTCCCTCTCTCGCTGTGTTTCTCTCTGTCAAATAAATAAATACAATTAAAAAAAATAAAAAGAAATAAAAACATTTTTAGAGGGGAAAGGAATCCCCCAATAGGCCATTAAAAGTCTAAGGAAAGTGGGGCTCTTGGGTGACTCAAACGGTTAAGCGTCTGAATCATGATTTTGGCTCAGGTCAGAATCCAAAGGAAATAAATAAGCCTAAGGAAATAAAAAACGAAATCACTTTTGAAACTAAACCTAAATCATGGCTAACTGTAGTTCTGCTATGGTTTAAGAATTATTTCCTATTCGGAAATTTAAACATGTAGGAAGGCTATTTACGTCCCTCATTTTATAGAAGTCGTAATATCCGAAGCAACCAGGAGTGAGACCAAGCTCAGAATGTGCACGGCTCTCTCGTGACCACGGTGTTTGACCCCGCCTCCACTGGGGTGATGGACACACGTGCCTTGTCGCCGCGCCCACTGAGTGTTTCCCTGTGGAGGTTTTCCCAACTCCTCCGGACCACTGTGATGGCAAGTGTGAGCTCTAGTGCTGTCGGCGGCACTGGTAGTAATGGTGTCCTAGTAATACTAGTATAGTAATAGTAATAATAGCAATACCGGTGCGACGACTACTACTAGAAATAGTACTAGCATTGCCATGGCTGTACGCTTCAGCAGGTGTCAGTCGATTCGTGCCACTGTGATAAACCAGCACAAAGTGGCTGGAGTGACACGACAGGGTTGTTCAGCGTCATGGAGGCCAGAGATAGAGACTACAGCTGTTGGCAGCGCCCCACCAAGGAATCGAGGGAAGAACCCTGGCCTCTTCTGACTTTCCATGCTTGCTTACCGTCCTTGGCATTCCTTGCGTTAGGGAAACATGGCTCCCATCTCTGCCTCTGTCTTCTCATGACCTCCTTCCCCTTGTCTCTGTTTTCTCATCCGTCTCCTAAGAAGGACCTGGGTGTTGGATTCAGGGCCTGCCCTCACCCAGCATGACCTCACTTGAACTTGATTGTTGGTTTTTGATGAGGATGTGCAAAGACCTGATTTTCAAGGAAATCACGTTCACAGGCCCCAGGGGCAAGGGGTCCCACATGTTTTGGGGGACACAATTCAACCGATGACAATTACTATTTAGGCTGAACTTGCCTTTGTTAACCTACATGAATGGTATCTAGATATTTTACCCCCTAAAATATCCCTTGGCAAACTGGTTCCTTCTTGTGCATCATCAGCTCTCCTTAGATAGTTGCACGTAGAACTAGAGAAGCCTGAGTATTAATTTTTCATGTCGCTTCCATTGATTTACTCTGCAAGGAGAACCCATACCCTCATTCATCCATTAAGAGTCTCTTCAAGCGGCGCCTGGGTGGCTCAAGTCTGTTGGGCATCTGCCTTCAGTTCAGCTCATGATCCCGGAGTCCCGGAATCGAGCCCCGTATCAGGCTCCCTGCCCAGTGGGAAGCCTGCCTCTCCCTCTCACTCCCCCTGCTTGGGTTCCCTCTCTGGCTGTTTCTCTCTGTCAAATAAATAAACAAAATCTTAAATTAAAAAAAAAAAAAAGGTAGTCTTCAAAACCTTCAAGCCCAGAAATATTTTCTTCCTGGCAGCAGAGATATAAGGCTGACATTTCACATCAAATGTCTTCCTCAGGTCTGTTCCTCACATCTCCCTCTGACTATAGCTAATGGTTCTTTGCATTTTCATTTATGCAAAAGTCAGGAAATTCTAAAATTCTGAAAACATTTCCATACAAGGTACAAATACCTTGTATTTAGGTACTTTTTCTTAACTCATACATACTTCTGGCATAGGAAACAAGTAAATAAATGAAAGTGTGTTTTATTTAAACTTTCCTCTATTCAGAATGATGATTGATTAAAATGTCTGATGACACAATTACCTGAGTCTCCATTAACTCTGTTTGCCTCAAAGGCAATCGGAGGGATTGATTAATTCAGCCCCAAGCATGTTGTCCAAATTCCAGCGAGATTCTGGGGAGATGAGGTCTTGCCCCTACATGGTCTGGGAGGTGAAATGAGAGGGTAGTATGGGTGGGCCAGTGAAGGGCAAGGATAGAAGACCATGTTTGTAGTTGATAGGCAACTGCCACAGAGCCTTCCTTTTAGTGAGGAAACCTCACTTTCCTTTGGGAAACACACTTACCTCACTATGTTCAATTCTGCTGAAAACTCTTACATGAGCCGCTCGGCCCCAGGAAGAGAGAGTGCAGCAGATTTGGACTGCACTGTATCAGCGCTGGTGTCATTCTGAAGTGTGGGAAACGTGATGAGAGGCGGAGAGTGGGAGGAAAAGAAAGGCACTGGGAATAATTCTTTCCAGCAACAGTGTTTCAGTCCACAGGCAGGAAACTTCAGCTGCCCTCACACCTACAGCTGTCCTTCCTGGCATCTTTTTATTTTATTTATTTTTTTTTTGAGTCAGCTTTTCCCTCTTCTTTCCAGATTCTGCAAGCTACCACATGCATTGAAAACATGTCTTTTCTGATTTGTAACCAAAAATCTGTTTCTCTTTTCTGTGGCCAGAGAGCCCTGTCACGGTAATTAAGATTGGACAAGATGCTGAGTGAGTGGGTTTGCTTTTATTCCCTCATTTTGTCCCTTCGATGACTCTGTGAGGAAGCTAGCAGTCTGGTTGCTTTTGAAACAAGAGAAACAAGTCACGCACACACACACACACACACACACACACACACACACGTATATATTTTGCATATTAAAAATGTTTAATGTCACATAACTAGTTTAAATGGTTGGTACCGAGATCAGGAATGAAACAAAAGAGTCCTGGCTCCCCATTCACTGTGAGCTCCCTCCTACTGTGGCATAATCCTCAAGCACAGTTATATGAAGTCCTACTCACCAATGGCACTGGTAGTTTTGAATCTACATTTGGTTGTCAGGAAGCTGTTTCGAAGACTGACGGACAGGTCAGCTGAGTCTCTGGACTTTGTCCAACTAGGGGAGGTCATCTTTCTCTCTTTAATGAATGGAGGTTTTTCATACATTTTATTTGGAAAACATATGCTCCCTGAGTTAAATACCTTCCAAATAGAAATACAAAATTAAGGTACTTTAGTTAAGCAAGAAATGAAATGTTTTATAATAGTAGTTCTTCACTAAATAAATGCTTCAGATGGGTAGAAGTTGATTCTAAAATGCAGATCAAGAATGAATGAAAGAAGAAGAAAATAAGAAAAAGAATGAAAGAAGAAGAAGAACGAAAGAAGAAAGAAAAAAGAAAAGTACATAGATATATATAAACATATAAATAACTAGATGAATATTAGTTATATAAAACAATAATGGTAGAATCCATAGAATTACAGAATTCAAATAGAATTATAATATATTATAATAAAAATGAAAAAAATGAAAGGGAAAAAGTTGATTTGAAGTCTTCTATAATCCTTTCATTGTTGGATGGTGGCCAAAGAATCATTTTATATCTGAATATAATGAGTGAAAATGCATTTTAAATCTGCCAGATAACTACTACAGAAATAGTTTAATAATGTGTAATTAAAAAACTAATAGAAGAAGAAATGAACAATAAAAATTACTTTCCCCCCCAAAAAAGATTCAAATAACAGAACATGGAAAGGCAGACTGAATATACAACAGTCAGTAAAATGATACACCAATTGCATTAAAAAGCACAAGGTGGTATTGCCCCCCTTTGGAAGTCACCTAGCCACACTTACCGAGGTCACCTGGTCAGCACAGGTGTGATTATACGCGGTGGGATCAGAGTCTGGAACAAAACAGAAACTGCTTGCCTATGGAGACCTCACATTATAGTTGGGGAGAAAGACATGAAAACATAGGACAATGATAAGTAGTTAAATAGAAAAACAAACAACGTAGGAAGCTAGAGAAGGACAGAGAATAATCTCAGTGGAAATCTTCTTGGGTCATAATATGATTCCATCATTGGAAAAACTGTCTATTTGGTAAGAAGTGTTTCTCCATTGGACGTTATATGGTAAACAGGGTCTTTCCCTGTTGAAATAGTGATGATAAGCTGTGACCATTGGTGAAACTTACTGACCAAGTATCTCTATCTCCCCGTTTGATGGAGATCAACAAAGATACTTTTGCCTCCTTGGAAGCTGTTGCCTGATCGTTTTTCAGTCTGAAGGGGCTACATTGTAACACAGCCATTCAGCACTGGCTTCTTTGTTCTCTCTCTCTGTCTCTCTCTCTCTCTCTGTCTCTCTCTGTCTCTCTCTCTATCTCTGTCTCTCTGAGAGAAGTTAAACATTTCATTAAATAAAACGGCCTGCCTTGATTCCCCACCACCCATACAATGAGTTAACACCCAGTGGCTAAGTTACATTTTACGGAAAATGAAATTTTACAGATGTAATTACAGTCACTAATCAATTGACTCTGAGTTAATCAAACAGGAGATTAACAAAGATAATAAATGCAAATTGCTATCTTTGTGCTGGTTTGTGATACACCGAGAGAGAACTAATACAGTTAGGTTAGTGTGCATTTCTTATAAAGGCACCGATTAAACGTGCAAGTGCTCAAATAGTTTAAATATCCCAAATTTCAGGAAGACCATGTGAGGGCACAGTAGGAAGGTGACATCTAAATGCCAAGGAAAGAGTTCTCAGCAGAAACTAGCCCTACTGACTCTTCGATCTTAGACTTCCAGGCTCTGGAACTGAGAGAATAAGCCTGAATTTGTTTTTCATGTGCTGTGGACTCGGCTTGTGACATGGTCAGGAATGTATCCTTCGGACTCAGCTTCAGTATCTGTAGAACAATGAGGTCAGGTTGCCTTCTTAACATCTCCCATCTCCTAAATTTTGTGATTTCTGGGTGCTTTACAACAGAAAACTTTCAATGTCCTTCCCGACAGTGACATTCATGCCAGCCGTCCTTATCATGAAGGCATGTCCTCATTGTCCAGATTGTGTTGGCTCACTTTGAGACAAGAACACAGTTCTTTGGATTTCTTAGGTGTACCCTCATTGTACCCTCACTGTCTCCATGATTCATTCAATTCATTTTATTTTGAGAGGTACTACTAATTTAGGGAATCTGCATAGACAGGCAAAATTATATTTTCTGAAAGTTCTTCCGCATATTATACCATTCTATCTTTCCCCTGACATTCGCATAAGCATCCTCTCATGCTACTTATTTTGATACTTTGTTATCTGGCCCACAGCTTTCATGGTCACAAAATTGGTGACAGAATAAAACAATAGGCAAATGGAAGGATGGTTATCCCGCCAATTATTTTTTCACTATACAGATAACTTCCTTACCCTACCTACAAATTGCAATACCTTAGATTCATGGCACGAAATTTGGACTGAAAAGTGTGAAGTACAGGCTGAGAAGGAGTAAGTCGGCAGCTGTGGAGATGAGGGGTAAATCGGCGGGCGGAGGAGTGAGAGCCCTCTGCGATAAGAAGGTGTACCTTTGTCGTAGGTACTGAATCAATATTGTGATCAATGGGTTCAATTTATTCTGTTTAAAAGCTCTTGGTTTTTTTTTTTTTTTCAATTTGACCATATACTTGTAAGTTATCTACAAAGACATGGTCTACCTTATATCACATTATCCTTAAATATTTTTAATATATACACAGGTAAGCCCACTGGAATATTTTTCTCGGGTTGAAAGATAAATCAGGAAGACGACACAACGTTCCAAGCTGACACTCACTATGGTTCTGTGAGCCGTAAGGGAAGACGAGGATAACTGAAGAATCAAAGGTTTGAACACAGGTGTGCAGCAGAGCGCGGCACGAGAAAGCCACAGCCCGAGCGCGTGCTCGCACACACACACGCACACACACGGTGGCTCTCAGTAGGGGACTCGCTGAGTAAGGTATGACATATTCACTCCGTAGAAGAATACAGTCATTGAAAAAGATGGCTCATGTGTATTAATATAGAACATTGTATCCTCAAAAGAATAAAGCCAACTCTTTCTGTGGTTCCCTTTGGATGAAAGGATTAGGAGTAAATTTTATTCTCATTGCTTAACTGCTCTTTTAACCTTTATTATATGAGCATTCCGTGTATATTTAATGTAAAAAATGCTTAACCAAGTAACGACTACGCTACTCCTGGATTTATCATTAAGCCTCATGCACGGTGTATCTGGGGGGGCGGTAGTGCGTGTGCGTGTGTGGCATGCGCGTGTGTCTGTGTCTGAGCACTCGGCATCCTCCCTGTGACCTCGGCTGGCCCGGGGCTGAGGGCTGCAGGGTGGGACTTCGCAGAATCATTGATGGGAACCGGCAGATCTCCTCAGCGCTCCAGACTCCGCTGAGTAAGACGTGGTAACAGAGTTGCACATTCAGAATCCCCCTCCGCTTTTGGCAGTTACTCAGTTTTGATTCCTGCTCTCCTGAATGTTCGCAGGATAACCCGTGACTCTCCTTCCCTTGGCCCTTCCCCCCCAAGAAGATCCAATCAAATTTCTTCCTAAACTGGTCATCTTGTCTGTGTCCTACAACTGCACCTTCTTACCTAGAATGCTGCTATGTCTTTTCTTCACTGTCTTTTTACAAAAGTGGGTGAAAGTCACCTTGATAAAAGACTTTCGTGATGCGTGTATCAGATTTTGTTTTCTGCTCATTTAACAAATTTTTATTTGGTGCCGACTGTGCCAAGCCGTGTGTAAGCAGGGAGGAAGTAGGTTGATCTTAAATGACGAATGGCTACTATCCCACTTGAGATAAGCTCTCTGGAGAAACTTTGCTGTGTGCTCTGAGAGACTATTAGGGTGTGAAGTATTTCTCTCCCCTCAAATTCATACGTTGAAGTGTTAACCTCCAGTCCCGCAAGAAATGACCATATTTGGAGATGAGGTTTTTAAGGAGGTTTAATTAAGGTTAAATGAAGTTGATAGGATGGACCCTAACCCGATATGACTGGTGCCTTACAAAAAAGAGATGAGGAGATAGACCTCCACTAGGGAATACCCCGTGAGGGGACAGTGAGACGGTGGCATCTACATGCCAGGGAAGGAGGCCTCGGCGGAAAGCAACGCTACTGGCTCTTTGATATGGGAATAAATGTCTGTGGTTTAAGGCATAGAGCCTGGATAGGGTTTTGTTTGTTTGTTTGGTTTGGTTTGGTTTGTCTTTTTTCTTATTTTTTAACATATATTATTTGCTGCAGGGCACAGTCTGTGACTCATCTATCTTACACAATTCACAGCCCTCTCCATAAACATACCTTCCCCAATGTCCACCGCCCAGCCACGCCATCCCTCTTCCCCAATATTCAGTTTGTTTCCTGAGATTAAGAGTCTCTTGTGGTTTGTCTCCCTCCCTGGTCCCATCTTGTTTCATTTTTTTCCCTCCCTACCCCCCACGACCTCCCGCCCTGCCTCTCGGACTCCTCATACAGGAGAGATCATCTGACGGTTGTCTTTCTTTGATTGAACTTATTTTGCTCAGTATACGCCCCTCCAGTTCCATCCACGCTGTTGCAGACGGCAGGATTTTGTCCTTTTTGATCAGCCTGGGTAGTTTATTATGGCAGCCCTGCAGACTAAATCACCTGTATCCTGGAACCCTAATTTTAAAAGAACACACATCCCAGCTGAACTTGAACTATGCTGGTCTATACCTCTTGTCTCACCATAATTACCACTCAGACTCCCTTTACTTTCACAAGTGTCCAGGCACAGATGATGATGATACCTGCCTGGTCTCGACTACTAGGCAGAGAATGCTGTCCTGAGAAGGAGATACTGAGCAGCCAGTCTAAGCCACGAGGAAGATCTAGACCAACCACATGGGAGGCAGGTTGGTAATGGAGTGGAGAGTGCTCTAGGAAATGGAACCCCGTCTATGCCCCGGTCTAAACCCTGCCCCGCCATTGGACCCTTTTGCTTTCACAGTTATCAAGGGAACTGTAATTCAGAGAAGAGATTCCACCAAATAGGAACAAAGTACCTCTTTATTACAAAGTCATGAAAAGAACTCTCTAGTGTGTCTGGGCGAGGGGCGCGAGGGCTAGCTCTTAAACCCCAAAGCCACTGTTAGAGTTTGCGCTTCTGTTCAACCTGAAGGGAAAAGAAAACCAAAGAAGAGGAAAGGGAAGACGGCCCTTGGTGAGAATCAGTCCCCTAACCTACTAGTTGTTAATAATGTCATATTGCCTCCCACCTGCCCTGAGTTTCCCTTTTACGCATGCAGTGCATTCTACCTAATATTAATATACTGAGCTTCCGATTACATTTCCTATGAATCATCTTGTTTATTCAGTAATTTGTTAGTCAAAATAAAACCAACTATTAATTTAGAATCTTAAAGATGGAATGTACTTTAATGATTTTTGCTTTTACCTCAGTGTCATGAGGCACTTTCAAATATCATGACATCGAAGGTTCTATGAATTTTCATTTGGACAGTGATGGTAGAGATACTAAATACTTCATGCAACTACTTGGTGTCTATATATTTAAAACTGCTTTTCCAAAATATCCTCTATTCTGACCTGACAGTGTCTGGCTATTCATATGTTAGTCCCAGAGGAAATTTTAACTTGCACATTAATATGTAATTAGATTTGCACATGTGAAACACCACTTTTTCACAGGTTCTAATTCCAAAGACGTTGGAGGAATCATTCTTCCCTGGGAAATCAAAATTTACCATTATCTTAAATAAGGAAAGATTGAACCAAACTAAGCATATGTTAATATTTTGTTAACTTCTTAAGGAATGTTTTTCAGAGCCCAAAGAAGGCAGGGATGATGTTATTCATGTGCAAGGAAGGCACAGCAAGAATGAGTTTAACAAATTACCAAAATCACGTTCTGTTACGCGTATAAAATATATAGCAAATGACGAGACTGTCTCAAGAAATTTATCAACAGTCTGAGTCGGAGCAAATGCTTTACATCTTGTTATCTCAAGAAAACAGAAGTAAGCCTTTCTGAAATTAACTTCCCTTTACATGAATTGAATGGTATGTTTATTCAAGAATGAATAAGACTTGTCTAATTTTTTTCCGTCTCCTTATTAGTGGGGTCTCCTCACTTGGCGCTGCATTCATGCCCATCAAAGACGTCTGTAACTCAAGCCCAGAGTAAAGCAGGGACTGCAGCTGTGCACTTTGGAATTACCCCTGCGCTGCCAGCTCCCGAAAGGAGCAGGCTGAGTTCTTGGCAGATTCCAAAGAGGGCAATTGTTCAAAGGAAAATTCTAATGCAAAGCATTTAGGGTAATGCTATGTAAATAAGCAGTGAGAGCCGACTGGGCTTTGGCTTTTTTTTTTTTTTTTTTCCTTTCCTTCCCTTAGCTTTGTGATTTTTCCTTTGAAAGTTTTTTTACTTCTCAGAGTTCCATACAACCTCATTATTTCCTCTTGGCATTTTCTTTAAGAGACACAACAGCTGCAAAATATTGATAAACTCTAAGAAGGCCAGAATCTACTTACTACTGTTGCTGTGGCTTCAATCATAACAAACCATATAAGGGAACTGTGCTGGCACTATTTTTGCTGGAAAACCTTCATCTGTATTTTATATTGAACACATAGTATCGAAAAACCTTACACAGTAACTCGTAACATCTTTATTCTAACCTAATCATCGTTACGGTTAGTATATTGCCATTGAATTTTATAACAAAAGGTCTCAAAATGATAAACAATGAAATCAAGATGGGTCTCTAAAAAAGATTTCTCAATAATGCCATTCTTTTTTAAAGTTCTTCCAGCTTCTTTCAGTGTAAAGCCAAGCCCTGTGGAGGTCTCATTAAGAAAGTCCTATTAGGAGAGGACAAATTGGTCACCATAAAATAGTGGGTGAATCACGGAAAAGAGGGAAATGATATATGGATTTCAAAGACAAAAGTCAAAATAAAGATATTTCAATAGAAAGGACATAAGCAAATAAGGAATGTGGGGACATATTTGCAACAAGTGTTCAGAGAGGGAAAAATGTGTTTTTAATAAAGAGCTCTTAAAACACAAGAAATGCTGTTAGAAAAATGAGCAAGTGGCATGGCTAGCCAATTTGCCAAAAAGAAAAAAAAGAAAGATGAACAGTCAGTAAGTGTGTTAACGCCTACGGAGCTCCTCTCTATCAGAGTAAGGTGCGACAGGATGCTATCGGCTAACAGGTGTGCAGAGACACCTTCAACCCTACCTCTGAGACTATCAAACCATTTGCATCACCTTCTGGAGGGAAAGTTGCTGACTTATATTAAAAGCTCACTGAGATCATTGTAAATGCTCATGGTCCTATGCGATCCATACATAATAACCCTGGGAGTTAGCGATGGGCCCATCTCTCTCTGACTTTTCGATGGAGGGTCAGGGGTCCAGAGCAGGACAGGGACAGGGGGTGGGCAAGCCCGGAGCTCAGCCCCAGCGGTGTGACTCGGGCTTCCTGCTCTTTACCCCAGCTCTAACACCTCGGGAAGGAGCAGGGCTCTCAGTAGACTGGGGTCACAAACAAGGGCTTTGTGCGGATGGGAAGGTCTAAGGAGGAAACACACGAGGCAGAAGATGGCATTTGCTGGGGTCTATGAGACAATCAGCAGCAGGAGGCGTCCCCACCCACCCATCTTTACTGCCTTGCCATAGAGTTTCCACCTTAAGTGCTTAGCAACTCTTTAAAGCCCCTGTTATTGCCCTAACAGTCACCTTCTTTACATCAGCAGTACTCTCCGAGTAAAGGAACAGGGGAGAAGTCTGAGTGAGGAGTAGCAGCATGGGGAGAGTGGACACCAGCAGGAGAGGAAGGGCAGAGTCGGGGGAGCATGTGGGGCAGGAGCTTGGGAAGCTCGCTGCATTCCCTGGGGAATCCTGAGGGAAGGGGACTGGTCTCCTCTCCGAAGGGGGTGGTCGTGTGTGGACAGTGAGGGCCCAGAGGACCCAGGAGTTTCGAGGACACCCCACCAGTTTGGGTTCCATGGGCAGCAGGAGTCAAGCTCACCCCCAGGGAGTGGGTCTGGCTCTTGCTGGTCTCAACACAGATCCCGATGGAAGAGGACACCATTGACTCTGAGGATATTCGAAGGTCCAATCTTGGGATGATTGTAGAAATGAGAGGCAAATAAGCTTTCCAGACAGGATGAACCTCAAGCATAAAAGTGCATCCTGACACTTGTGTGTTTATCCCACAGTAGCCTGTGCCCTGCCACAAGTCCCATAGAAGAGCCAGCTCACCCCCCGGGCTCAGGCCCGCGCTGGGCTAAAATCACCAACCATGACTGGCCAGGATTCCGGTAAGGTGACTCATGGGGCACATATTTGCACTAAACTAAGATTAAGAAGGAGGAGGGAAGGATGCATAGAAACCTCTGAAGATCCGAAAGGGGACAGTTGGTGAAGACTAACAAGGTCAGGGAATTTTTTTATTAATACCTAAAAGTTGATGTTTTGGAATACCCTGGAGGTAGCCAGAGGAAACAGAATGGGAATAAGGTTTGAAGCAGAGGAAACTGCACATCCCAAGGCACGAAAGCACAGGGACCCCGATGCATTTTTAGGGACTGTGTGCAGCTAGATGTGGGGTAGGGCAGGGGACCAAGGTCTGAAGCTGGGGGGTTTCCCTGAAAATGCCAGGACTCGGCTCCCTGGTCGGCTCACCGTTGTGCGTGGTGAAGCGGTATAGAGAGAGCATCTTGAACATTTGAGAGATGGCACAGGACCGGGCTTCTGGTCAGCAGGGCTAGCGAACCGGCGGTGCCCGGACAGCCAGGACCCCGCGATGCACCTGGCCCACCTGCAGGGAGGTGTGTGTGGCAGGGCCGCGTGTCCCTCTACCTCATTACCCTGATGTGTCCACGACCTTCCCTGTGCAGTCAGGTTTTCTCTGATTAGTAACAAAGAAATAACGTGTTTTGATGATTTTCATGTAATGCAGGCCTGCAGTCCTCTCAAAATGAAATGACTCTTCGGGTTTCTTATTTATAACTTCTTAGTTTTTTTCTTAATACAGAAAGCACAATTTTTTAACTTAATTTAATTTATTTACTCGAGAGATGCAGAGATCATGAGAGTGAGCATGAGTGGGGAGGAGAGGGAGAAGCAGACTCCCGACAGAGCTCGGAGCCCGATGCAGGACTCAGTCCCAAGACGCCAAGATCATGACTTGACCCACAGGCAGATGCTTAGCTGACTGAGCTGGCCAGGCCCCTCTATTTATGTCTTCCTAAGCAAGAAAAAGGCTGGTCCCTCCAGATATTTTCTGAGGTCCTGGGACTGTGGACCCTGAACCTAGATCGCCTGTATGTGAAGGCAGTGTTGCCGTTAAGTAACTGAGGGATCTTGGACAAGTTCTCCAGCCTCTGGGCCTCAGTTTTTTCATCTGTAAAGTGGGGATGATGAGTGAGTTAATATATCAATCATCAAAAATAGACATTGGCATGGAACACATACTCAGTAAATATCAGCCATATTCGTATTTCAGTAGCTTATATGGTTTCCAATGTGATGTTTTCAAAAGAAAAGACATTTTTTTTTGGTTCCTCATCTTGTCTCTTCCTTAGGGTGGGAGGTTAGTATATATATGCATACATCTAATTCATGTCCTATAAAATTCCACATGGGTGAAAATTTCCTGTTTTCAAAATGATCCATTTCAGAAATGCCTACTTTTTATTTGAATACATGGTGCTCTCAGAATTTATCTGCACATTTATTTTGGATTTTGACTTTTGTCTCCCACTAAAATCTAAGTTCCCTGAAGGCAGAGGCCTTTTCTGCATTAGCAGCTCCTTGGATAAAGCCCAGCATGTGCAGCCCCCACCCCTCACCCCATGAACAGCTGCCTCATTAACTAATAGACTGCTTGGAATCTACAGTCCTATTCAGGGTGGACAGAGGCACTCTTTACCTGGATATCACCATTAGTGCCACGAAGAAGAATCATTTTGTATATTACCAGTGTCACATAGCAACGTACACGGAGCTTTTGAAAGGTCAGAAATCATCATATGCAAAGTTTTTGCTTTACTAAGACATAACAATTGTGTTTACTAAACACCTTCTCACTATCCCTAGAGTGTGCCGCATGAGCAGAAAGAAAGAATACATTTCACTTTCAAACATCAAACCTTCCACACTGAAATCTGTTCCACAGAATCATACACAGAAGGGACGCTACAACAACTTCTCTTTGCCATCGTGACCATCTCAGAGAGTGTTATCCCGGGACACTCGACCACGGTAGACCCACCTCATTACAAGGCATTCGAAGAGATATTAGATGAATGGGTCCCGTGGGACAATGAGGAACCACAGGCATCACACATTGACCATGTAAATCCTTTTACCAGCTTAAGACATAAATTCCTTCAAGGCTTTAGGCAAGTGGAAGCCTTCTCGGCAGACGGAGGCACTCCTCCTGAAGCCCCCGGGTAAGATCTCTAAAGGTGCATGTGCTCCCCCCAGCCCCTCTGGTCTTCCTCACCTAGGATTCATGTCCTGAGGACCTTTACGCAGCGCCAAGCCGCCGGCAGCCCAGCCGTGCACAAGAGCTCCTCCTTCATCGGAGAGGTGACCTTCAAACAAACCTAAGGTTCCACTGCAAGTGGAGGAGGCAGGAGCCATGATGTGTTCAGAGGGCGTCCTCACCTCTGTGGGCGCGTCAATGCCAAGGCAGAAGGAAAAGAAGCGCTCCAGACGCCAGGCACCGTTGGCAAGTTAAGTGTGACATTCCATCCTTCGACCTCCCAGAAACGCCTGCCCCCTCGTATGTGACATACTGTCATCTCTGCACGGACCCGGGAGCAGAGGAGAGTGGTTCGCAGACCGGCTGGGGGTGGAAGCGTGGGGGCCCTGCCGTCTGCTTCTGTTTGGCCGGCTATGGAACCGAATGGTCACCGTACAGCTTGGTCTCTGTTGTTTTTTTAACAAGTTCCTGGAAAAAACTTTAAGCTTGGCTGTGTTTTTTTGTGTTTTTTTTTTTTCTTTTTTACAAAAGGTGGAATCGACATGTAGTCTCCTAGGGAGTGTAACTTGACTGTCATTCTGCAAAATTAATTAACAAATCAAAGTCCATGGCAGCCTGTCCCCACCTCCCCTCCCACAACACAGTGTTGCCATCTGTGGCTGTAATTCACAATCATCATTCCAAGGGCAACTCTGGGCTCCCTCTCCCTTTTAACACAACTGTCCCTGGATGCCATGTGTATGTATGACTGCTTGACTTCCAAGAGAATATCTGCATGGCAAGGTTGGAATTACACCACAGTTGTCATACTTAATAGAGCCCAAGCTTGGTGAGGAGAGGAGCCCTTTCCCCTTGCCAAAGCTCCCTCCCAGGCACCAGCCCCCCACACGGTGCTGAGCATGATGGGGACTTGGTTAAGTGCCTCACTGATGACGATGGTCAGAACTGCTCTTTAATGTCTCCACACCTCACTTCCCCTAAAACGCTTGCCTGTAATCTGAAGCCCTCCTTCCGCCCTGGACTGTGGGCGAGTGAGATCACACCAGTAGACAGGACGATGCCAGCATTATCCTGAATGGATTACCCCCAGGTGAGCTGGGCAGTGTTCTCAGGCAGAGAAGGTTTGCTCTGCTCAGGTGGGCCAGGGACACTCTGAAAAGATACTGTTTTACTGAGGGCATGGGAAGATGAGGGCTTCAGACAGGAAAGCAATGTTTTATTTCTTCGTGCTTGGTAAATAACAAGTGAAGTTTTTGTCATTTTAAAGCAGTCTACAGATACTATTAAAGGCCTCATAATTTCAGAGAAAATGGCATATTTCAAGCATGACAGCCAAGCCAGTAATCTTGCATTGGGTCTTACCCCTGCCTGTACCCACAGCGGGTGATCGCGCTGAGTCGACATTTACCCGACAATAAATAGGTTTAACTCTGTGATTTTTAAAATGCTTTCCAGCCCTGTGCCCTATGACTTTTTGTTAGGATGCCACAGTAGTGACGGGGTGCCTGGGTGGCTCAGTCCCTTAAGCATCAGCCTTTGGCTCAGGTCATGATCCCAGAGTCCCAGGATTGAGTCCCGCGTTGGGCTTCCTGCTTGGCGACAAGTCTGCTTCTCCCTCTGCCCCCACCTGCTCTCCCTCCTTCCCTCTCTCTCTCTCTCTCTCTCTGTCCCTCTCAAGTAAATAAATAAATAAAACCTGTAAGAAGAATAGAAAGGATGCCACAGCAGCATATAGGGTCAGCCACCTCCGCTGATACTGTTTTCAGCAGTCATGTGAAGGTAAATCATGACAAAATTATTACATATAACTGTTGGTTGGCTTCTCCAGACTTCTGGGCTCAAAAGTCCACAAATGGCACCCAAAAGCCTGTGCGCTCCATGACGTACAGTCTAACCTTAATGAAAACAAACAAAAAAACTACCTGGAGATTGCATTGGACATTTAATGTTCGTGACCCCTCGAAATTCATATGGTGGAACCTTGACATCTATGTGGTGCTGTCTGGAGGTGGGTCTTCGGGAGGTAATTAGGTCTGAAGTAAATCCTTCCTCATGAAATGCATAAAAAGGGCCCAGAGGATGCCCTCTCCTCTTCCGCCACAGAAGGTCCCAGAGAGAAGACAGCCACCTACGCAGCAGGAAGAGCCCTGTCGCCAGACACTGGACGGGCCTGTGCCCAGATCTTGGACTTCCCTGCTTCCACCAACAGTAAGAAATAATCATTTGTTGTTTAAACTATGTAGTGAATGATATTTTTGTAAAAGTCACCTAAATGGACTGAAGTAGTCATATAAAGGTCTTCATGGTTTTGTCTAGTTTTGTATTTGTTTGTGATAAACTTCTCTAAAATAATCTTCTATTCTGGAATAAACTAATGGGTCTAATGAAAACTTTCTCAATGGTTTCATCTGAAAGTGCTCTTCTAAATAGTATGACAGTTCATTGGCTACTTTCTTTTACTATTTTTGTTTACTCATTTATCCCATTTTTATCAAACAGCTATTGGTTTTATATGTTTTATGAGTGGATATAAAAATCAATAAGACTTCTCCCCAAGACTTTTTTTTCCCAGGACTCATTTTTTAATAAGGGAAATAATATAAATAATCTCAACACAAGGCAGAAAGTGGTCTGCGGGAGCGCCTGGGGGCTCAGTTGGTTGGGCAACTGCCTTCAGCTCAGGTCATGATCCTGGAGACCCGGGATCAAGCCCCACATCAGGCTCCCTGCTCGGCGGGAACCCTGCTTCTCCCTCTCTCACTCCCCCTGCTTGTGTTCCCTCTCTATCTGTGTTTCTCTCTGTCAAATAAATAAAATCTTTAAAAAAAAAAAAAGAAAGAAAGTGGTCTGCATCTTTGACCATGGGACCTCAGGGAAAAACAGAGACACAGAACTGCCCTGTCTTCCTGACCACTGAAAGTGAATGTGTATGGCACAGTAGGGTCCTCTAGTTTCTATTGACTAGGTGAGCAAGTAACTTGATAACCACAGGGTTGTTTGAAAATAGAATGGGATAAAGCACATTATAGCAGTTGGCCCAGATAGAGCATACAGTAGCTGCTTAAGAAATGTACACATGTTAGAATATACATATTTTCAGATATGCTCTTAAGAGTGATGGAATGAGCTTAATTATTTTTCCTCATCAAAGGAAACTGCTACAGATGTGTGAAAATAGATGTACATTGCATTTTACCTCAGGGAAAAAGCACAACTCATTGTGCATTATGATACAATCAGTGTATGGCATTTCAGCATTTAATATGGTTCACAAGGAATTCAGTGTGGATCGTAGTTGTGATGATGGCCCCTGGTCAAACAATGGAATATTTACATTTTTTTAAAATACAAATCTGAAAAGGTTAGTCTTCAGTAAAGTGCCTTCATTGGCTCCCTGGATGAATTCACACTGCTGATTAAGTCACACGGGGCCCCTTAAAAGTGGACCCTTGAGGTGGACATTGATTAGAACTTTCTGAAACTCCAAATACGTCAGGTGGTCATGGAGGCCCCAGTTTCAATGACAAGACGTTCCCTTGCTCTCTTTCTCTACGCCCCTGTTGCTAAGGTTGCCTAGTGACACTTCCTTGTGATGTTCAGATCAGAGTTGGCTTCGTTTATAAAGTTTCACACTCCAGAGTGGTGATATCTATAAAAACCTCCATCAAAGGGTATGTACCGGGTGATGGGCATTAAGAAGGTCATCTGTTGTGATGAGCACTGAGAGTTATACACAACTAATGAATTGTTGAACATTAAAAAAAGGGGGATATACATCAACTTATTAAAAATTTCAGGATTATTGCAATCCTGTTCTTTCTCCTAGAAGGCAGAAATATTTGTATTTCCTGTTTATACTCCCATTGTCTGTCATGGAGCCTGATGTCGATGTTCAATGTGTCTTCACTTAATAATTTTAATAATTGCCGGATGGAAGGATGGATGGATGGATGGATGGATGGATGGATGGATGAATGAATATTTTTTGTGCCATGTATAAAGTGTAGATGGGGTGGGAAATGAGTAGGGAAAAATAAAAACAAGACTTTTTTAGATTCCATGGTAACAAATTTATGCAAATATGTTTGTAAAGAACACTTCAGAGCACAGAATTTTAGGACTAAATGACGTGCAAATTGTGTAAAAGATAAGTATATCTGAGGGGAAGGGGGGATGACAGACCTTTGCGATCCTGACCACAGGTATATATTTCATAGTAAGAAAACACTTTTATCAGATAATATTGCTACCTTTTATTAAAGTGAAATTTACACATAAGTTTGACTCCAGTTGTGATCCTATTAGCTAATGCAGAAAGGAGAAAATCAATATGAGACACAAATCAATGCAGCGTCAAGGAGAGGGCCTAGCGGCTCGGCGGCGTGAGCAGAACCTTGATGTATGCCAAAGCCGTGTTCACATTGCAATTTAAAATTTCCTCGCTGTGTTTTAAGGCTGCAATAGTCATCTTGCATTTACACTGACCACGTGTCAGCCTATGTTTGACGCGCTTGCTATGACATTTTCTTCACCCTTACAAGGGCCTTAGGAGACAGCCATTGTCACATCCGGTGGGTACGTGGGGCAGTCATGTTCGGAGGGGAAGGACTGCCCACACAGCGTGGTCAGTGAGCAGGGAAGCCCCGTCCTATTTGAAATGCAACCGCTCTAGAGCCAACGGCTAAGCCCTGGGTGGCCGCGGCCCACTGCTCTGTGACTCCCGCAAAGCTGTGTGACCTGGGAGCTCATTTTCGTCCACCCTAAAATTGAAGGGAACTGAGACTTTCAAAAGTTTCCTAAAATACTCACTGTTTTTTATTTCCTTTGTCTTCTGGAGTGGAGATTGACCAAAGTCACTCTCACAAAAATACCGTCGCTGAAGACAGACACGCATTTTTGTCCCGTGTGAAACACCAGGAGTGGCCGCAGTCCCAGACTCTGCGATCGTTTGTTTACACGGGACTGGTGAGGCTTTCACCCTGCTGTCAGGATAAACATCTGTGATTGTCTGACACTTAGAATTGCAGTTCGACTCAGTCAGGTTCACGTGTGCTGGGAAACATCGCTTGGCCACTGGAGCTGTGTTAATGTGGCAGTTTGTCGGGGCGAAGGGGCTCATAGGACACTACGGTCGGCACCAACAATGGGGATTTTGAAAATGGTAGCAATGGTCGGACTCTCATTACAAGAATTTTTGAATCATTTTATTCAATTAAAATATGAAATTCATTAAGTGTTGTGTCTAAATTACAGTAACAGCTGTGAGAATCATTTCTCTGTCTCCAGCCTTGTGTCTTTAATTCACTCTTGATACTGTGGGTAAAATGATCTTTTGAAATGCAAATATGACTATTCCATATCCATGTTTAAAATTCATGGATAGGGGCGCCTGGGTGGCTCAGTTGGTTGAGCGACTGCCTTCGGCTCAGGTCATGATCCTGATGTGGGGCTCGATCACATTTATATGTGTTTTCAGGTGCTCAGATTTACAGAAACTGTACAAGAATGGTGCTTTGGGACCTGGGAGAGGAGGGGGGAGTTGTTCAATAGGCATAGGGTCTGTAAGATGAAAAACTTCTGGAGATGTGTTCCATGGCGGTGCTAATTCACAGAACACTGTCGGATCGTGCACTTAAAAATGGTCAGGATGGTAAATTTTATGTTTACCACAATAAAAAATACATTACAAATGGAATTGGACTCCTATCAGACCATTCACCAACACTAACTTCTAAGAAATTATAGCTCTTAATAGAAGAGCTTATATTATAAATGTCAAGAAAAAAAATGGGAGAATTTTCTGGTGGTCAGGCTGAGTTCTCAGGCATGAAGGCGAGAGCACAGCCACCAGAATACAGATAAAACATATTTCACTCTTCCATCTCACTAATGAATGAGAAAAACACAAGAAATGGGCAAAAGATTTCAAGAGGAGAGGCACAAATGGTTAATAAAGACTCAATACAGAGTCTACCCGCACTAGGCATTAGGGAAAAAATATATATAAATTAAAACTTACAACGTGATAAATCCCCTGTCCAGTTTAGAACATAAGTAAAAAGGGGAACAGATTGAAAAATCAACAACTTTTCTAAGATTTGGAAGCGATGGGGGGCCAGAGGGCAAACGTCTACTCCCAGCACTGAAAAGACAGACAGGACTTCACAGAGTCAGGCTCCCTCAAGCAGAGACCAACATGGGGAAGTGACCTTGAAAACCAAGCCAGGGGTAGGCCAGCTTGCCTGTAACTGGGAATTTCTGGAGGCTCGGTGCAAACAACTTTGAGAGATCAGAACTACAGAGGGACGATGTTGTGAGATTTATCTCCAAGAGCTCAACCATGTGTTCACAATAAATATTGCAGAAACACCTCCCCCAGAAATGAACCATGAGAGATAGTGGAGTCTGAGAAACAAACTGAGTTCTTTTTGGGGGGGTAAGGGGATGGGGGATCCCGGTGGTGGGTATTAAGGAGGGCACATATTGCATGGAGCACTGGGTTTTATATGTAAGCAATAAATCTTGGAACACTACATCAAAAACTAATGATATATTGTATGGTGACTAACCTAACTATATATGTATAAAAGAAAGAAAAATCCCCCCATAGTTTCAGCATGGGAAGGGAATAGGGATGATGTTGAAAATTGCTAGAACACTCCATTGTTCATAGGCCTGGCCCTCAGGGGAAGCTGGTTAACCAGAGCCTAACTTGCTGGGTATTCTCAGAGCCTACTTGACCTGGGGAAGGGAAATACCCAGCTCCAGCCCCCTGCAGCCCCCCGTGAGGGAGAAGGTGAGAAAAATCACAGTGCAATACCATTATATTCCCAACAGAGAGGCTAGAATCAAAAAGACAGACAATACTAAATGCTGACAAGGAGAAATTAGAACACTCATACATTAATAATATTGAATGTAACATGATTGTATGGAATATAATTGTCCCAGCCACTTTGGAACACACTGGATTAGACAACTTCTTAAACAAACAGGCATTTAAAACTAGGCTTAGCAATTCCTCTGTATTATAGGCACTGCGTAGGAAGAGGAAAAACTCTTATCTTTGGTTAAATGTAGACAGTATGAAGAAGATATGAAAAGATTTACTGCTTACAAAGGAAGCTTTCTGGGGCAAACAAGCCAGAAGCCTGGTTGGGGGTCTTTATTGTGGTTGGGTGAGGCCAAGAGAAGCTTCCCATGTGGGAAGGGGCTTGCGTAGTTTGAATTTTCTGCCGGGAGAGAGTGCATGAGTATTCTGAGCAGCTTTTCCAGATGTGGGACACAAAGGGAGAGGGAGAGGTGAGATCTTAAAGCTATCAGCAGTCAAACATCAAAAAATGGAGTGAAAACCAAAAAGAAAAAAGGCACTAGTCAACTCAACCTAGCTCCAAAGTGGTCTCCAGATGACAAGATGCTGCCCGAGGACGGTTTGCTCAGAGACAGAAAGAGAAAAAAAAAAAAAAAAAAGTCCTAGGCAAAGGGACATCTGGATTTGAGCCATACATACATTTTGCATTAGGCAGCATTTACCTTAGCATGAGAAATTTGGAGTGAGTTTTAGATCCGAGGTCCCTCTTTGGAAAACCCAACTATTTTAAACAACTTGCGATTTGGTTTTTGGGTTTTTTCCCCCTTTCTCTCTTTCTTGATGAAAATGGCAAGAAAGCATACAATGATATTCCAGATGGTGTTATAACCAGTAATGAAATTAAATCAAAAATTGAAACTAAAATCTTACAAGGAAAATATATGGGTCATTCTTTTGTAAAAACTTCCAGCAACTAGAAAAAGAGAGTATCTTGCCTGATTCATTTTATGAGAGATTTAAACCATGATATTATACCCAGAAAAAGAAAGAATAAGAAAACAAACTGTTGTTAAATAAAACTGATGAACATATTTGAAAACCTTTGAAAATAACGTTAGTAAATAAAATCTAGAAATGAGTTTCTTCTCATCAATTTGGCCTGTCTCCAATGATTTGTTCTAAGTCCAACATCATGAGATGTGGTGTGTGTGTGTGTGTGTGTGTGTGTGTGAATCTCCATACATATTTTTATTAATTCAGAGAAGTTAAACTACTCTGTGATCATCTCAATTCATCCTAAAAATAATTTAATGTATTCAGCAACAATTCACAAGAAACACATATAGCAAACTAGAAAAGAAAGCAACCATCTTTACCTGAAAATGTTACATGAAAAATTACCAGCATCTGAACTTCACGGTGAAATATTAATTCCGGAAAAAGTCAAGGATATTGGCCATTTCAACTTCAATTCAACACTGTTCTGGAAGCTCTGGCTATGTGATGCCTCCAAAGAAAACATCGGGTTAAAGTTCGCAGAATTTGGAGGGATGTAAAACTGTCACCGTCAGGCGATGATACAGTTGCCTCCATCAGCCTGCCTAAAACCTTACTAGATTCTTATTTAAAACAGGAACACTGGCGCAGCACACTTGAGTTTTAAAAACCCTGGGATTTCTAGAGCTGAACTGATAGTACTTTTCAATAGTCACAACTCACCTGAGGGACCAGAGCATCCCGCCAGTGGCTAAGGAAAGCTACAAATAGTAGAAACAAAGTGTTACAAAGTAGAAGTCAATTTAGGTGATGTTTTACTGGTCTTCTATTCACCCAGTGGTGGGGTTGCAGACACACTTGGGGGCTTCACTAGTC